>JAPYZI010005474.1:0-10232 GCA_030523105.1 Ophioninae sp. A BG-2022a | reverse complement strand
AAAAAATGTATTCTGCCCAAAAATCGGAAAAAATTTTTGATTTTTAATATTTTTTTTAATGGTCTATTACGATGTAATTTGATCCCCTGAACACGAATCAACCATTAATTTCCTCAAAAACCCAAAATTTCCAGCTAAAAATGTCGAAAAACTATTCCCGAGTGGTTTTTTTTCGCATTTTCCTAGTCCAATTTTGCACTTTCCGCTAAAACTCGGGCATATTCGTAATCAGCGGAAAATTTCCGATCATATACACCCTTTTAAGACTTTGAAATGGCTCGGGACTCGGAAAACCGGAGTACAACGAAACGGCCGTTTATCGAGATGTTGGATCGATTATGCAATACCCGAGTGTCGATGACTCCAAGCACATTTTTGAGGAAGGTGGAGAGGGTCCGGGAGGCTCGAAAGAGGAGAGAATGGGAGAATGTTAATTCGGTAGGAAGGTTAGGGCGCCGGATTTTCTCATTCGTAAATAACGGTGATGAGAAATTTTTCTGGATCGAGTGGACTTTAACATCGGGCTTTCTCCTCCGGAGAAGTTTTTTTTTGCACTTTTTGTTCGTCGCTCGTATCTGGCTTGACCAGGACGAGAATTTTCTCTCACCGTTTTCATACACGGTCGTGTATGGACCAGTGAATGAAAATGCCACCCGTTACTATTCATGATTTTCTCATAAAAATGCTTTTTTCATCATTAAATTCCGATGATTATTCGATTTTGGCAGAATTTCAAAATTGGATCAACGATTTTTCATCATTTTTCTATACGTATCCATTTTCCACTTTTTTTTGGCGATTTTTCAATTGGATTTTTCCATCGGGCCCTCTCTCGGTGGATACCGGAAGTTTGTTAAAGATACGAGACGAGCCTTTTTTGGAAGATCGTCCACGCGAGTTTCGCGATCGCTTATGGAAGACTCGAGAAAGAGAGAAACGAGACGCGAGAAGATATCGCGTTTCACCGAGCATCGCGAAACTCACGGAGATATAAGTCTTTTTCTCGTCGTTCCTTTCCCGGAAATCTCCTATGGATGTTAACTTCGTGCGTGCGCGTCTTCGATTTTTTTTCTTCTTTTTTTCTCGCACGTACGTCACCGGGTTTGCAATTTCGTTCCGCCGTGGCACATTTTGCCGTTCGAGAATTATTTTCTGACGTCGCGTCGAACTCGCGACGAAAATCGGACCGGAAATACCGAAGAGAAACCGAGAACGCGATTTTCGTCCACTTCGAAATTTTGAAACGACTATTCTCCCAAACGGCTGAACGGATCGATACGAAATTTGTTGTGTGCTTTCAGAACGATGGCACCGAGGTCCCCCCAGTCGCCATTTTGGATAAAAATGTTTAATCGTTGAGAAATCGCGTCGCGAAATCGAGAAACAGGCGTTCGTCCACTTCGAAACTTTGAAACGACTGTTCTCCCAAACGGCTGAACCAATCTTTACGAAATTTGTTGTGTGCTTTCAGGACGATGGCACCGAGGTCCCCCCAGTCGCCGTTTTGGATAAAAACGTTTTATTATCGAAAAATCGCGGTTTTAAACGTTTCGACTATTTCGCACACGTATAAAAAATGAACAAGTTGGCTGTAACGATCAGCGCGTGCTTACACTTTCACACGCGTCGTTCGAGTATCTCTCGGGCCGCGAGTACCGGCTCGTTTATTATTTTATTTCTTTCGAAGTGAACATCGGACTGGAACAACGAGTTATCTATAAAATAATAATTACAAGGAAAGACTATTCGTTTCGATAAATAACAATCCTGTAATGGATAGTTGCCGAATGAAATGATTTTGTACGGAGGACCAAATTGCTGTCTTCGGGGAATGCAGCGATCGTTCGAAATTGTGGAGCCGAGCGAATGGCTGGAATTTTTCCAGCGTTTTATTGCTCGGTCTTTCGACGCCTATAAATTCTAAATCGATCAAGTTTAGAGCCTTTCCTCTTCCCCGCTGTCCAATTAGGGTCGACGACTAGGTACTGCACGTTAAATACAAACAACATTATCCCCGCTACCTATCGCTCTCATGCTCGCCCTTTCTCTACTTTTTGTAAATAAATTCCTCCTCCGGAGTAGCCAGCGGAGGAGGAGCAGCCACCCTGGCTCGTCTTTTTTTTCGATCTTCGACAAACATCGAAGTTTCCACGTCGTAGAAACGATTTTTGATTTTTTTTTTCGATCAATATTCAATTATTTCGATCGAATAATTTTTCCCTTTTTTTTTTTCATCAATCTCGCGAGCTGGAATTCGATCGTAAATCCCGCGGAACCTTTCATATTATTTTTTTCAACGATCTTTCAGTCCGGGCTTTTCAGAAAAATAAAAAATAAAAAAAAAAAAGAACGCGCGTATACGAGTTCGATATAACGTAATGAAATTATTTATTATTATCGTTTGGCTGTATTATCATACATATATATATATATGGGAGTGCAAGAAGGCGCACCGTGAAGATTTTTCGTGACCTTTCCCATGGCACCTTCTCCCGTGTGTTCCATCTCGCTTGGACTCCGATAAATCGTAAACACTCGAGACTCCGCGCGATAGCTCGCGCGTCAGGGCGTTCCTATACGTCCATTTGGATACAAATAATAAAGAAAATAATTCGCGAACCGGAGCCACGAGAGTTCGTTTGCACTTTCGACGGCCCAAGAAAACAAATATAGCTGATATGAAAATCGGTTTCTTTTTATCGGTCGATATTTTTAATTTAATTTAATTTAATTTAAGATAATTTAATTTCATTTAATTTCATTTAAGATAATTTATATTCATTAAATTAAATTAAATTAAATTTAATTTAATTTAATTTAAAATAATTTAATTTAATTTAAGATAATTTAATTTCATTTAATTTCATTTAATTTCATTTAAGATAATTTAATTTCATTTAATTTCATTTCATTTCATTTAAGATAATTTAATTTCATTTAATTTCATTTCATTTCATTTAAGATAATTTTAATTCATTAAATTATATTAAATTAAATTATATTAAATTAAATTTAATTTAATTTAATTTCTCTGAACAATCATACATTATTATTTCTTAAATCAACCGGAAATATTGAATCTGAAGGTAATTATTTTCGAAATGAATAAATTAATTTTGATCGACTTCTACGACGATTTCAAAATGTTCCCGATATTGGAAACCGACCGTAAAGAGTTATTCGTTCGGTAATTTATACGTGTATGGATTTGTTCGTGGATTTTTTTTTTTTATTTGAGTTTATTTGGCTCGAGGAAAAAAAAAAGTGGTCGGGAAAGGGTGTCTCCGGTTAAGGTATTTTCCAAGCTCGTTGGCTCTTGTTTATCTTCGTTCCTATCGGTGGATAAAGAGAGAGAGAGAGAGGGACGAGTCAGCGAAGCATACGTAACGCGACCCGCGCTCACCATTGCTATTCCTAATTATGCAACCTTCTTCTCTCAGGGGCTCGTGAGCAATGTGAGTTTTCTCACGCGGTTCAAGCCAGTTTCCGAAGGTATCCTTACAATTACACCCTAAATGTACTCGCGTATACACAACTGTTTACGAACAAGCGAGATATTATAATAGAAACGTGGAAACTCGGCGAGAACGAGAATAAAAACGTATTCTCGAACGCAACGCCGGGATCTTGAGCTTGAGAAACAGAGGGATAACTCGCTTTTGATGAAACAATCGCGAGAGTCTTGGAAAAATGATTTTTTTTTTTTTTTTTTTTTTTTTTATTATGCTAATGTTTCGTAACATTTTTTTTCGATTAGATAATTTTTTTTTGACGGTAACATATTTTGGAACTAAAATTATTACGTCGAGGAAACGTTTTATTAAAAAAAAAAAACACAAAATAAATAAATAAAATGTAAAATAAAAATATATAAAATAAATAAATAAAATGTAAGAAAAGTATAAAATAAAAACCCGAAACGTCGTTTGAAAAATAAGTAACAAGCGGATACGAAAAGTCACGTTTGACGGAAATATATTTTGGAATTAAAATTATTACGTCGAGGAAACGTTTTATTAAAAAAAAAAAAATAAATAAATAAATAAAATGTAAAATAAAAATATATAAAATAAATAAATAAAATGTAAGAAAAATATCAAATAAAAACCCGAAACGTCGTTTGAAAAATAAGTAACAAGCGGATACGAAAAGTCACGTTTAATCGGAAGTAGCGGTTCGAAAGTTGTCCCGTGGCAAAGAGCTCGATAATGGAATTTTCAATAATTAATCGGAAGCTCTCTGTGAATCGTGAATTCGAGTCGTGGCTTGATGCCGCTGGCTTTCGAGGAGCCTAAAGCAGAGGGTCGACTCGCCACAAGTTTTGAGTTTTCTCCGTAGCTCCACCGGAAATTCAGAAAATCTCGGTTTCTCAATAAGCGCGTGTAGTCCGTCGGAGTCTTCGTTTGGTAAAGAGAGCCTAGCTAGGGTGCGCTCTCGTCTCAATTTCTCATCGCACCAACGAGGCTTTTACCTCGAGTATTCGCTCCAGGGAAATTGACTCCTGGCGCGTTCTATACGTTTTAGTTACGACTGTATACCGGGTGTCCGAAAATATTCTAAGGACCAAACTTTTATCGAAAAAAAATGTATCAAGCGGGCGCCTGATAAATTAAAAAAAAATAATATAATAATATATAATTTAAATAATATATTTATGTAAATAATGATTAATAATTTAAATAAATATATTATTAATACATTAATATTTATATTTAATTGATATTTAAATGATACGTAATTTAAATAATATATTTATTTAAATAATGATGAATTATTTAAATAAATATATCATTGATATATTAATATTTAAATAATTATATTAATATATTGATATTTAAATATTTAAATGAATATATTATTTATAACAATAAAAACAAAAAAATGTCGATAATAGTCCTAATACTAATAATGCCGATACAATTAAAAAATAATCCTAATGATTAACAATGATGCTTATCAAAAAATAAAGAAAAGAAAAAAAAAATTAAAAATAAAAATAAGACAAAAGGGAGAGTAAAAGGAGGACCTTAAGCCCCGGGTGTTCGAAGGACGATACACCCAACGTTACGAGCTCCTTTCAATTTGACGTTGGCACTGAGACCCCGGAGAGCCCCCTATCTCTCGAGAAGATTCGCCGAGCCTCTCATCCTCCTTACCAACATATCGAGCTTATTCTCTACGCGCGCGTTTCTCGCTCGGGCGTTTAAATTCCACAGTGATAATTTTCCGGCCCTGTCGCGCCCGAACGAAACGAATAAAAAGGATTTAATTCGCAGGACGAGTGTTCAAACCTCGAGCATTTCTACGGGCTCCGTTTACACGACCAGATAAGAACGCACTCGCGATAAATATGGACGCGTACTTACCATCCGTTTCGATCGACAAAACAAACGAGAAATCCCTCCCGACCCTTGTTTCACGAGAAAATAGATTTTCGAAAATACGTATTATGAAAAAAAGGGTTTTCGATTAAAATTTAAAAAAAATGTACATATTTAGGGTTTTTCTTATTACTCGTTTTTCTTTATATTTTTTTTTTGTTGAAAATAATTTATGAAATATAATAATATATTGAGATAATGAAAAATATTATTTAAAATATATTAAAAATAGAATTATATTTTTTATATTTTTTTATGTTGACAATAATTTATGAAAAATAATAATATATTGAGATAATGAAAAATATTATTTAAAATATATTAAAAATAGAATTATATTTTTTATATTTTTTTATGTTGAAAATAATTTATGAAAAATAATAATATATTGAAATAATGAAAAATATTATTAAAAATATATTAAAAATAGAATATTATTTTAAATACGTTTTATATTATATTTTTCTTTTTTATTATTTTATTTATTTTTATTTTTATTTTTCTTATATGATATTTACGTTTTTCGATAAAAATACGAAAAATTTTTAATATTATAATGAAGAAATGTATCAATAAAGACCCAAGTATACGAAAAATGATAGGACGCTCGATGGAATTTGCGATTTTAATTTCCGGTACACTAATATCGTAATAATAGATCAATTCGTTACGGGTAATCAAAAACGAGGATTCCTGAAGTCTGAACAATGATTATAGATCGAGATCGAGACAGAGAGAGAATTTAACCGTTGAACGATGAAAATAAAAGTGAGGCGCTATTTGATCGATGGTTTCGCAAGATGAACGCGAACTCTTCGAGCCTCTCGGTGAGAGTGATTTTTCACGCGAGACAAGGAAAAAGTCTCGTCGAAAATCACCGAGCTGTATCCTCGCGTATACTCGTCGTTTCGCGTGTCGAGTAAAAAAAAAAAAAAAAAAAAAAGTCAACGAGTCCTATTTTCTTTAATTTTTTTTTTTTTTTTTGACAAACCATTTGTTTTTCAAACGTTCCCTTTATTCGTATAAAATTGATATTAATTATTAAACCAAACTTTTTTTATTTTGTTTCGAACAATTCGAAGGTTAAAAAGGTGACCGTTAAAGGCGTAATAAAAAACGAACGTTTTCGATTTGAGCAAACCATGGAAAAAGCGTTTGTCAGTCGTTAAGGGGTTAATGAAAATATTGTATAAAATATATTGTAATATTTTTAAAAAATTCGTTAAAAAGTGGGAAATAGCGGGAGCGGAACGAGACCCGGTTGAAAGTCAATTTGGCTCGTTCTCTCGCGCTCTCGATCTATAATTACGTTCTCAAACGGGCGAGAGGAAAATCGTTGCCGATTTTTGTAACTTTGCCGCAGCTTCATTACCCTCGCGAAACAGAGAAAGCACCGGCGGTAAAAAAAAATTCTCCAAGTTTGCGGACTCGTACTTTCTACGTATATTAATTCGCAACGCGAATGGTCGAATGGGTCAATAAGGAAGGTGCACTCCGAAGATATTTCCTATTACGAAACGGACAGACTCGCGCTCGTAAATCGTACTGTGATTTTGGTGAACGAGAGGAAGGTCCGAAAATCGACGTTCAAGTTAGAAGAACGTAAACAAACCCAAACAAACCTAAACTACCCCAAAACAAACAAACCCAAACAAACAAACCTAAACAAACCCAAACAAACCCAAACAAACCCAAACTAATCCAAAGCAAAGAAACCTAAACAAACCCAAATAAACCTAAACTAATCCAAAACAAAGAAACCCAAACAAACCCAAACAAACCCAAATAAAGCCAAACAAACCCAAATAAACCCAAACTAAACCCAAACAAAACCCAAACAAACCCAACTAAACCCAAACAAAACCCAAACAAACCCAACTAAACCCAAACAAATCAAAACAAACCCAATCCAACCCAAACATACCCAAATAAACCCAAACTAACCCAAATAAACCTAAACAAACCCAAACAAACTCGAAATTGAATCAAGCTTGAACCGGAAGTGCTCGCCCGCCTAAATAAATAAATAAACAAACGAATTAATCAACCGATCGATAAATATAAAAGTTTAAACGATACAAGAGTCGCGTCGAATGAAACAAAGCGGCATTTTTCGGCCAGCGTTCCCGTTCAATTTTGCGTAACCGTAATATTCGCCACGGGGAAACCCTGGAGGGTGGAAACGGCATAAAACGCGCGTGAGTCAGAAGTTTGTTCGGGTGAGTGATATCGATCACTCGCGCGACCGCCGGGCTCCAAGGATTCCGCCGACTCCTTCCTTCTCTTCCATTACTCTTCCATTTCGACGAACTCGACCAGGTCCTTTTACGATTTGCCACCGGGACGGAAAAACGGGAGAAAAAAAAATGTAAATATTTATCGTTTTTCTTATTACTCTTTTTTCATATTTTTTTATATTGAAAATAATATATAAAAAATAATAATATATTAAAATAATGAAAATCAATATTTAAAATATATTAAAAATAGAGTAATATTTTTTTTATATTTTGACGCAATTGAAACGATCTCGATTTAATGGTTCCGCGTATACGATCTTTTGAGCAACATTATAATCGTCGTTTTATGTAGGTCAACTTATTTCTCGGCAAATAATTATATCCATCAACGTTTATTCATCGCGAGGAAAAAAAAAAACATTGTTCCGCGAAACTAATAAAACGAGTTAAAGAATAGAAATAAAAAAAAGAAAAATAGTAGTAGAAGGAAAATTGGAGAAAACGCATTATTTCGGAAATATTCGTATCGCGGGTGTATCATTCCGATATTACAGGTCGTAACGTCTCGGAATACTTCTCGTAGAAATTCGAGAACACTCGCCAGGAGTTTTCTCGTTCTGGCGTTGAGAGACGAGGAATCCATCCGCCTCCCTCTCTCTCTCTCTTTCTCGAGTTCTCTCGGCCGGAAGTCTTTTGCCTATTCTCGAGCGAGCGTACCACGCTCCACAATCGTAACGATACGATCTTGGCAGGGGCGATGATCGCGGCGATCCGCGCTCTTTCCACCTTACAATCTTTTATCCTTTTATCGTTATTAATTGTTATAATTATTAATCGCGAACGATAATAACGCTAACATTGATCATCTTTCGTCGCAAAAAAAATATATATATTTTTTTTTATCACGAAAAATGATTTATAATTCAAAAAAAATTATTTATAACCAACCGGAAGTCGATCGCGAAGAGGTTCGAAACGAGAGCGCGCACCGATCCCGGGAAATTGGAACGGAAATCGAGCCACGAGAGCTCCGGTAATTGGAAGAGAGTATATCGAAAGGTTTAGATAAATCGCGATCGGTCCGCAACGTTCGACGAATAATAATTTATTCACGCGGAAGAAAAGCGTTATTCCGATACCGCGTACGTAACAATGCGATACCAACGAAACGGCGGTCCACTCTCCCTGGCGAAATAAAAATGTTGCAAATGTGGCGGAAAGTTTAGATTGCGATACGACGGACGATAAAACTACGAGTAACGTCGGCCATTTCAAAGCACGTGGAAGAAATTGAAGGATCGCGCGCTCTCGATATTTTCCCTATTATTATTATTATTATTATTATTGTTATTATTACCTAATATTACTATTATTATATTTATTACTAAATTTAATTCGGCCGAAAAAAGGCATATTTTTAAGATATTTTTTTTTTGGCGTAACGGGTAGTGTTCGTTTATTGAAAAATTTACATATAATAAAGTAACATTTGAACAACATTCTCCTAAATTTGCATCGCAAAATATTCAAAATTGAGAGAGTGAAAATTAAATTAATAACAATAATGAATCAATGATCAACCCAAAGATTTTTTTTTGGCGTAACGGGTAGTGTTTGTTTATTGAAAAATTTACATATAATAAAGTAACATTTGAACAACATTCTCCTAAATTTGCATCCCAAAATATTCAAAATTGAGCGAGTGAAAATTAAATTAATAACAATAATGAATCAATGATCAACCCAAAGATTTTTTTTTTGGCGTAACGGGTAGTGTTCGTTTATTGAAAAATTTACATATAATAAAGTAACATTTGAACAACATTCTCCTAAATTTGCATCCCAAAATATTCCAAATTGAGCGAGTGAAAATTAAATGAATAACAATAATGAATCAATGATCAACCCAAACAAACCCAAACAATATTCATAACAATAATGATTCAATAATCAACCCAAACAATATTCATAACAATAATGAATCAATAATCAACCCAAACAAACCCAAACAATATTAATAACAATAATGAATCAATGATTATTCGAAAGATGGATCGCGGCTGAAAGACGCAACCTAGCCCAACATAAACCACGATTCACGGCTGTTACTTTAACAAACGCGTGTTTCGAATCTCGATGTACCATCGCGAAGACCGAGACAAAGAAGGGGAAGCGGGCAGCAGGAAGAGGAGGAGGAGAAGGAAGACGGGTCGATCGCGAGGGTGACCGTTCACGGGCCAGAACGAAGACGGAAGAGTCTAGGTGCAGGATATTCGAGAAACGTTTTTCGGTAGGGCGGTTGGAAACATATCGATCCGTATGTTCGAGCCTGCCCCATCCAGCCCCCCAAACGAGAACGCGAATGGACGATACTCAACGAAGTTCCAGGGGTTGACTTTACCGTTCAAATTACCAAAAAAAAAATATATAGGGGAAAGTAGTACGAGTTGATCCCTCTAAGCGGAAATCGCTGTGAAATACATACTTTTCAAGTTAAACCAACAGTAAAGGCGATTATTACTAGTATATATATCTATTCAAGTTTCCTAATACTCAAAACCATGAATTAATTTATGTTTCATCAAAATATTTCGTTTTTTAAAAAATCTTG
>JAPYZI010005473.1:0-10242 GCA_030523105.1 Ophioninae sp. A BG-2022a | reverse complement strand
CGATTTTTGGCAGAATTTCAAAGTTGGACCATCGATTTTTGCCAATTTTTCCATACATACCCCTTTGCCTCTTTTTTTGCCATTTTTCGAGTCGACTTTACGGGAAAACTATTAGAGATATCGATACGAATCCAACGCCATTATTTAAGTTAGGCAAAAACCTTTTCCAAACCCCCCAAATGTATCCCCATAGCATAAGAAACGCTCATCCTACGACCTTTTGAAATATCGTGATTTTCAAGATTCTGGAAAAATGGCCTGGGAGGACGAAAAAATTTTTTTTTTCGTTTTTTAAGTATTAAAAGGGCGTATTTGATCGGAAATTTCCCGCTGATTACGAATATGCCCGAGTTTTTGCCGAAAGTGCAAAATTAAAGTGGGAAAATGCGAAAAAACCATTCGAAAATAGTTTTTCGACATTTTTTTCCAGAAATTTTAGGTTTTGGGGGAAATTAATGGCGGATTCGTGTTCAGGGGATCAAATTACATAGAAATGGACCTATGAAAAAAATATTAAAAATCCAAAATTTTTTTCGATTTTTGGGGATAATACGTTTTTTCGCTAAATCGTCCGTAACTTTCTTTCCTTTAGGATTTGGCACTCCTCTCTGCGCTCAATCTCTTCGTTGTGGTTTTTGTCTTCAAAACGCTTTTTTAATCATTAAAATCCGATGGTTTTTCGATTTTTGGCAGAATTTCAAAGTTTGACCATCGATTTCTGCGAATTTTTCCATACATACCCCTTTGCCTCTTTTTTTGCCATTTTTCAAGCGGGCTTTACGGGAAAACTATTAGAGATATCGATACGAATCCAACGCCATTATTTAAGTTAGGCAAAAACCTTTTCCAAACCCACCAAATGAAAGTCGATAGCATAAGAGAAGCTCGCTCTACGGCCTTTTGAAATATCGTGATTTTTTAGATTCCGGGAAAGTGGCCGGGGGAAGTCGAAAATTTTTTTTTCCGTTTTTAAAGTATTAAAAGGGTGTATTTGATCGGAAATTTTCCGCTGATTACGAATATGCCCGAGTTTTTGCTGAAAGTACAAAATTAGATTGGGAAAATGGAAAAAACCTTTTTGGAATATTTTTTTGACATTTTTCCCTAGAAATGGATAGTTCAAGGCGAATTAAACGGTGGATTGGTCTTCAAGATGTAAAAATACATCGACGGTGACCTGGAATATGAGACGAAACGCCCAAATATAATAATGGCCGCCTGATCGGCTGCCTTGAAAAATTAATAACGATTCAGGGGTTGATCCGGGAACCGTACACGTTTTTGTACGAATCGACTCAGAGTTTCATCCCCAACCGCCCATTTGACGGACGACATTCCGTCGTGGGACGCCCTGTATATAACGTATATATTTATGAAGTTGGGAGAACGTGGGAGCACTCGTCGTATTTATGACAACAAAAAGGGCGGAACTTGAAACATTGGAAAGCCAGAGTTACAGAGGTATCGTTTGCTTCTGCTGGTCAACACTCCGTACGTGAGAGAGTTTCCGTATATATACGTGTACAGGGCGTATCAAAAAACGACGACCGGAAAGGAAGTCGTCAAAAAAATATTTTTTTATCATCCAAACGACTTCCTATTGGTTTTAAAAGTTTCTACAGGAAAGTAGATTCCCAAAAAAGAAATATACACGTACACCCAGGATGTAGGAAAAACTGACGGATGCTCGATTTTTTTTTACAGGCATAGATCAATTTGATTTTTTAACGAGGATATCCATACCATATTTTTTTATAGGCATCGATGAATTTGAATTAATTCATATTTCGATCTTCGTTCGGACGTTGACTCATCCGTGTAATTTCGATGATCCTTTTGGGCGCCCGTTTTGGGTCCAGCCTGTACAAGTGTATACGTTTATACGTATACGTATAAAAATACTAGGCGAGCGTACTAAAACGAGCGGTAGCCGAGCGAGAAACTGGTCCACAGGTTCACGAGATGTATAACAGAACGTTGCGCGAACACGTTTCAGCGCGAATTCCGTTCTCCAGCGATACGATGATGGGGAGAAACGGTCCTACTCTATACATCCTCAAATACGATTCTACTGTACGGGACAAGTGCTTTGGACAAGGAATTTCATGCCTCGCTAATGCGGCGCACCACTTTTTCTTACTCGTTTTCTTTTCACCCATCGGTGAAAAGAAATCGTTCCCATCGACCTGGTCGAACACTCGTACACTCGTATCGTTCGATGCGAACGGTTGTATCGGAGTTTCAAACGTTTCGGCGATCAATCATCGTTTGTTTCATTTTTTCTCTACCGTTACACCAAAGTTCAATAAAATCGCTTATCAATGGCTTCTGAAAACGACAGGCACGCGTCACTCTCCGGAGGATCCACGCGATTTTCTCTTTTCACACCCTCGGTGGCGCCAATATTTCAAAAGTTCGCGATGGCCTCGTCGCCGCGCGTCCGGAGCGGTGACCGACCGGATTCCCGCGCGGATACCCCTTTTACGGCATCCGTATTGTACCCTGACCAGAATCGAACGCGAAACTAGGCGTCCCTGAGAAAACCGGGAAGAAGATACGGCGCCCGACGTTATCCGGAACCACGAAGACGTTCAATGTTCTCGATAAGGTCGAAGGTCGCCCGTGAAACAATCGATAACGAAAAGCGTCAAGTTTTAATCGAGTCGTCGCGTTCTTATTAACCGGAAAACAATTCAATTCCATGGGTGATGGATCTTTCGCGGCAGGGTTCAACGATTAATACGATCGCGGAGGACTCGGGCCGTTTAATTCTCATTCTCGTTCCGTTCGTTCCCTCCTTCCTCGTCCTCCTCGCGAGGTGTCCGCGGACACCGGTAAAGCGAGACGTTAAGAGTACAACAAAGTGGATCGGCGACCCCCCGCGAGTCGCGCCGCGCTTCGAACTTTCGTCCTTTCGTCCCCTCCAACCCCGTTCTCTCTACGCGAGGCGAGGGTACGACGCGCTCGTGTAAGGTTCGAAGGTCGCTCCGCTTTGTCGTAGCTCTTGGATATCGGTATTCCTGTTGCGAATCTCGCGAAACGGATACCCCCGTGATTCATCGAGCACGCGTTCGAACACGCACGAGAAAGAATCCCATCAACGTATTTCGAATCGTGAAATCGTTGTCATCGACCCTGGAACGGCGACCTTACTTTTTTGGCCCGTTGTGATAATCCGCTGTGACGAAACATCCAAATTTTGAAAAACTCGTATTTCCGAAAACCCAAACAAACCCAAACCACCCCAACATTGAAAAATTCATATCCCCGGTAAAATTTCACGCAAAGGTCTCGTCTTTTCGTTGTTGGATGCGCGATGACCCGAGCCTACCGCGGTTCCGCTTCGAGCGGAAAAAGTTCATCGAAAAGAAAACCAAGAACGAACCGTCTCCTCCCCGCCCCGTGCGTATCGATCCGGACGCAACAGCTATTGACCTTGACCGTAAATAAATCTCGGTTGCCCGGACTGAGACGTCAACGTTATCGTCGCGTTGTTACGATTGTCCGCGTCTTGTCGCTCAACCGGCGTACACGCGCGGATGATCGGAGTGTATCGCCGGCTCGCGATATCGAAGACGCACAACCGGACCGAATAGCAAAAAGGAAGAAGAAGAAATGCATCGAAGAAAAGAAAAGTACAAAAAATGGAAGGTCGAAGAGGTACGAAGAGGAGGGAAGGAACACGCCAAGCGGGAGAACACGGTGAACACGTATCCTCGAGGGAAGAGCAACAGCGCGATGTTCACGATCCCTGGGAACGGTTCGCGGAGCACCGGCGTGACTAAGCCCGACTCTTCTTCGGTCCTCTCTCGCGGACTCCGAGGCTCGGTGAATCCGAACGTTTCGCTCTCGATCCTCCGACCGGACTCTTTCGCTGTTGCGTGTACGCGTGTCTACGCGTGTGCGGGTGTATACGTACATATATATATATATATATTTATAGGTTGGCAGGACCTCCCGCACGCTTCGAAAGAACAGGAAGCGCGTGCGACGCGTGTATTTTCATTCTTTCGTTCGGCTTCGATCTTAGCCGCGTCGGTGACCGTACGAGGGGACGCGTGGATGCTCCGGAGATCACTCAGCGGTGATAACCAAAGAGAAATCGCTTCGGTGTTCTCGCGTATGTGCAACGTACACCTTCATACGCGTCTACGGAGATCCGTCTGTATCGTACGATATATACCGGCGATTGGTCAGACGGGACCTTTAACGTCGACGTATCGATATTTTCGAACGTGAAATTTGCCGATGCCGAAAATTAAAAAACTGGGCGAGTGCAGTAGTAAAAATACAACCGAGTATTTTGTGAATATTTCAAGCGCCTACCCGTTGCCATTATTGATATCGAGCAAAAAAGGGCTAAACAAAACGCGTTTCTTGTATGGGAGCCCCACCTTAAATATTCATTTTTTTTGTTTTTAGTATTCGTCGTTACAGCGGCAACAGAAATACATGATCTGTGGAAATTTCAGCTGTCTAGCTATAGCGGTTCTTGAGATACAGCCTGGAGACAGGCGGACAGCGAAGTCTCAGCAATAGGGCCCCTTTTGTACCCTTTGGGTACGGAACCCTAAAAATGGTTTCCACTCAAAAATTAGGGTTCCCAAAGATAGGGAGATTCGCAGAGGAATCCACGATTTTTCCAATGGATGATTGTAGTTTGATTAAAAATACAAAGAGTCATCTTATTTATTGAACACGCCCCGTGTATAACCGGAAGTGCGGGATGTGCCCTGCTGGTCTTGACAATTACACCTTCGAGCTCGAGTAACGCAATCTCCCGTGTACACGTGCGGAAAGTTAGGTGCGTGGTACGCACGAACGCCGCACACTCCTCAGCGGCGATAGAGAAGACGAAGCAGGTGGGAGAGGCCGGGATAAGAGCGTGCCGGAAGCGAGCAGGTGACCGGTAGTTCCGCGCCATCGAGCCCTGTTCCGCGCCATGGGCCCTGAAGATCAGTTCGTACAATGCCCCTGTACCTCTTATGCCGTTTTACGTAAGTGCGCGGATACCGACGCGCGTAAATAAAAATACACGGTGAATCACGATTTCGAAGACGTTCGAGGACAATCCTCGGACCAGTGACGACGTATTTAAACTATTACGTCCGTCAGCTTCCTCGTTAGAAGGAACATTGATATTTTTCAGAATTACGTCAGCGAAAATTCAGGACGCCCTACCGAGGAAACGCGACAGTTATTCATTCGGTAATTATGCGATCAAACTCGAACAAACATCAAAACCCCATAACTCATGGTATTAATGGAAAATTCCAGCCTGCCCCGGCGGAATACGAATCCAAACAAACCCAAGCAACAAATAACAAGCGTGGAAATATAATAACCAGCTTTTCCAAACGTAGCTAATGGGATCTAGTTACAACTAACAACTGTAATAACGAATAACTAGCCATAATTAGTAACTAACAATGACCCAAACAAACCCAAACGAACCGAAACAACAAATAACGAACGTGGAAATATTCCAGCCTGTTTTTCAAAACACGGCGTTTCCAGGGATCGATGGAAACGCCGGTATTAATATTATTACCGAAATAAATAGTCATTTTGTTACGACGAATATTATTACGCTCGAATGTATCGTATTTTTCCATCTTCGGGCTTGAAAAAATCGTAGATACACCGTTGACTGATCAATCCGCTAGTAATACCTGAACGATTGTTAGCTGCCGGTACCTATCAGGGGTCCGGGCGCGTGGACGCGTCCGGGTCCGTTGAGTCACCGTGGTATTCGTTGGAACGATCATACATGGGAGCAAAGCGAATATGAGCAAGCGCAAGAGATGAGATCTCTGGCATCGCAGGCATACAGCAAGTAACGTTCCATCTTTATCCCAATGTAGTTCTCTCCTTCTCTCTCTCTCTCTCTCTCTCTCTCGGCTCGAGCCTCGTTCATCTTTCAGGCTGTTAATGCTGGTTGGGTCTGGTCACGACATCCCAATCATTCTCACGTGGCCCCAAAGAACGTTAGCCTCCTCCTTGGCAGCAACATCGCCAGGTTTCGACTCACGCGCTGTACGTGTACACGCGTATCTATGTATAGTATATATATACACACACATACGTACGCATATACGTACGTATGTATGCACGTACGTCTATAATGTTTGCAGCCAGACATACATTTATAATATTACGTCTGTTTGGTACGACTCTCGTCAACGTCATCCTCGTTATTTGCATCGCTGTGGAATTTTCCTCGTCACAATAATGGGCAAACGTCGAATTAGCATCCCGTGCTACCGTGAACGAGGGCCAAGTATACGGTATAACTTCGATGCCCCGTGAACTTTCTCCCGCGCTCCCTCCGACTCTTACGATCTTACACGACTATCTTGATCTATCTTTATCCCTGCCTATCCTCCCCTCCCTCTCTCTCTCTCTCTTCCTCTCTGTATTTTGATCTCTCTCTCTCTCTCTTTTTCTCTATATTTCGGTGTCTCCCTTTCTCTCTTTCTCGCTGTATTTTCGTGTCTCTTTTCCTCTCCCTCTCGCTCTCTCCTCTCTTCGTCCGTCTGCCCCATCCGCGCTTAATTCGTATCCTGCCATTACGGATGTCGCAAACTTTTCGATACTTTTTTAATCGCTAACTCCGTTTTATTCGCCCGGCAATTCCCACAGTGACGGACGAAGGGTATGACATTATTAATTTTTTCTTGGCCCGCTGTAAACCCGGGCGAGTCGGATGGTCCTCGATACGCTCAGCTGTGATTATTTTTTTCGGGGGGGTAATTGCTCGAATCGTTAATTTCCAAATGCTGGTCGACGATAAGAAGAGAGGGAGAGGGAGAGAGATAATGCATAGACGAGAGGACTCGTGCATTAGGAAACAGAAAGAATGAGGAAAAAGACCAAAAACGCACTCTCTCTCTCTCTCTCTCTCTCTCTCTGTCTTTCTCTCCGTGTCTACCTATGCCGCTTGACGTCGTGATGCTGCATTAGGGGGAGAGTGCATATCGCAAACGAGTGATTTGCATCAAATTGATCAGCCGGATAAAAATGGCTTCTTACGCGAGACAAAACACGGCGCGGTATGGCTCAGCTGTACAGGCCCGTTCTCAACGAACGATCGATTCCACCGAAAGCTGGAATTCAACCCGAAGAAAACCAAACAAACTCGAACAAACTCCCAATAAACCGAAACAAACCCAAACGAAAAAATCAATTTCGTTCGTAACGAGCCAGTTCATGCGCGTACTGCCTTAGCTATCTTTGAACGCTTGCCGCGTCGCCAGTATCGTTCCGAACGACACGCAAAAATTCAGGATATTAGTTCGAACCTTTACGAATAAGAATATCACGGAAAAAAAATTCTAATGGAATTTTCAAAATGGCGAAAAAAATCAGCAACGATTCGACGCGTAAAAAAAAACATTTTTTTCCTATAAAAATCATAACTCCGGCAATATTTAATATATTTTCATAAAATTTTAGAGCGATACTTTTTTAGAGATATCGCAGATACGATGAAACAAAACAATAATCAGAAATTAGCGATTTTTCTGACGATCAGTTTGAAAAATGTGAACGGATAATTGTGTATACGAACACGATTTATTGTTTCGGTTTGTTCGGGTCAGGTTGGGACGGGTCGGGTATCGTTCTCCACCGCGGATTCTCGATTGAACTTGAGTTTGGGGTCGTTTTGATTCCCCCGAGCACGGAGGGTCAAAGGACTCGAAACTTTGAATCGTCCTGTATAGAAGCTCGCGCGTGTGTGTATAGTCATTCGTATACATAGATATGTATTTTCGATGAATGATCGTTCGCGAATACGGCATAAGTTAGTATCGTAACTCAGGGCCTCGTCTCGTTGACTCCTCGTTGCGCAACTTCGACCCTCCCTCCCAGAAGTCGCCAATTTTTCTCCCCCTCCCCCCGCCCTCCGGCCCACCTTTTCCTTCTCTTCGTCGTTTTTATCTTCATTTTTATTTTTCTTCCTCGTTCGCTCGTTTTTTGCAAGCTCGTCCCGGTGGTTCCTCTTCGCGATGCGATTCGAACCGTTCTTCGAGATCGGAGCGTTACAGTCGTTTCGACCGGGGCGAAAAACAGCCAACACGATTGATGTGGGAGCGCCGAGTCGTGTTTCACAGGAATATATATCTAAGCGGAGGACCTTCTCTGCATCACCGTGAGAGAAACGGCCGCGGATATATTAAACGCGGATTCACGAGTGCAGATTTGCGTTTCTTCGTTTCGACGCCCCTCTCCCCACCCCCCCACCCCCCCACCGCCTGAGCCTAGACGTTCCACTTTTTTTTTTATTTCGTTCTTTAACCTCGCATTTACATACTCAAGTTGTGTCACTCCGTAGCTACGGTTTTGCAATATTATCGATCGGAGGGTAACCCCGGTTTCATCGACGACCGTAACAATTGCCGCGAATTATCGATTCGATCGAAAAAGAGATCGATAGGTTCTCCACCCTAGAATGCTGGTCTTTTCTATTGTTGTTACAAAGTTTCGTAGGTTTTTGGAATATTAAAAAAGCGGAAGTTTGCTTGGGTTTCAATTGTTTTCCAATTTTTGTTTCAAAACTACGAATAGTTTTTTGGGTTAAACAATGGCCTTCGATTGTTTCTTGAGTCAAAAGATCGGAGGACATATTTTATTTGATTATTCGTAATATTTAATCAACGAATGAAGTCAAATTACGAATATTTAAATAAAAAAATTGCCTCCTAATGAACGACATCTGATTAACATATCAATTAAAAATGTAATTAATCAATATCATATAAGTACGTTCATTCGGTATACCAATAGTCACCATTATTAGTAATTGCTCCGGTCGTTTATTTATTTATCTATAATAAATTATAAAAACCGTATCGCAACGATCGCTGAGAAAAAAACGATCCTTGCCCGCGAGTTTGTCTTATTTATGAAACGGAGCGATCGATCGGACCAAGCGTAGCGAAGAAACGATGTAAAAATAAATAAAAATTTCGGATGCAAATGTACGTTCATATTTAATCGCTGAAGACGATCGCTGAAGACGAGTCTCGGTGACCGGACGGGAAAATTTATCGTATCGCGTAACGAGGGATCAAACGATTATTTCTTTACACGACTGGAACGCTCCGCTTAAAAGTTTGATAAATAATTCGGTACTCATTGTCAGAGGATATCAGGCGGTTGATTATTTCGCAAGAGATTCATTATTTCCCGCAACGGTAGAGAAAAAATGACATTTTTTCTTTTCGATTTGAACTCCGGTGCCCTTTGACCAAATAGATCGTCGCCCCGGGTGGAATTGGGGCAATCGTTGGGACGCTAATGCTCACGTTTTGTGCATATCGCGTGTATATATATATATATATATATGAATGTGTTCAGAGTTTCAGAAGGCACCGATAGTCTCCTCTGTTTTTGCATTATTTATGCCGGAGTCAATATTATATAGTTCCTAGTCTCCTCCTTCCACGTCTCACTCCCCCCCCACCCCCCCTTTGTACAATCGAATAAAGGACGCGAAATGAGTTTCCCATTCGCGGAGTTTCAATTGTTATTTTACGGTCGACGAGTAGTACAAAGTTGCGAGAAGGGCAGAGGGAATCGCGGATCCTCCTTGATATCCTTAAAGGCAGTACTAGCCGATCGACCAGTCAACGATATATCGATCATTTTTTTTAAACTTTTTTTTTTTCAACCAAATTTAAACAAAATTGTACATTCAAACGCTTCGCGGATATTGTCGCTTCCGCTTTTTGCATAGTTTGTATATAATCGCAAACTATTAATAATTCCGGTCCATAAATAGATCTACACTTATTTTCCTAATATTGTGTGTAAATACATTGATTTAATGAATCAATAACGGTCGTATTTCGCTGACGTAATTCTGAATTCCTATATTGCAGCATTTAAGAAAAATCAATTTTTTTTCTAACGAGGAAATTCATCCACGTACGGTCTTATGAATGTCAGCTTCGACCGACACACTTTTGGAAAGACAGTTTGGTCTATTCGCCTGATGGAATACCGGAAGGGCGATCCGGAGTCGAGATACCTCAAGAATATTTACTAATTCTCATTGCGTCCCGAGATAAGCTTCTGGACGAAAGGATACTCTTCTTATCATCCGGTACACGATGACACACGCGTCTTCCCAGCCGTAAGAAAAAATGTTGTGTGTGTGGCAACTCCACACGCGTAGGAAGTGAATACTTTGCGTGCATGTTTATTGATCACTCATAATTAAAAATTTGTTTTTGACCA
>JAPYZI010005472.1:0-10243 GCA_030523105.1 Ophioninae sp. A BG-2022a | reverse complement strand
TAAGGGACCTATTAAAAAAATATTAAAAATCAAAAATTTTTTTCGATTTTTGGGCAAAATACGTTTTTTCACTAAATCATCGATAACTTTTTTCCCTTTCGGATTTGGCACTCCAGCCTGTGCTCAATCTCTTCGTTATGATTTTCTCTTCAAAATGCTTTTTTAATCATCAAGTTCGGACGATTTTTCGAATTTTGGCAGAATTTCAAAGTTGGACCATCGATTTTTGCAAATTTTTCCATACAATACCCCTTTGCCTCTTTTTTTCCGATTTTTCAAGAGGACTTTCCGGGAAAACTATGAGAGATATCGATACGAATCCAACGCCATTGTTTAAGTTAGGCAAAAACCTTTTCCAAACCTCCCAAATGAACCTCAATAGCATATAAAATGCCCACCCTACAACCTTTTGAAATTTCGTGATTTTCGTGATTCTGGAAAAGTGACCCGGAAGGTCGAGAAAAAATTTTTTTTTCGTTTTCAACTTTTAAAAGGGTCTATTTGATCGGAAATTTTCCGCTGATTACGAATATGCCTGATTTTTTGCCGAAAGTCCAAAATTTGGCTGAGAAAATGCAAAAAAATGTTTCCGGAACATTTTTTTGACATTTGGAAGGCGAATTAAGTGGGGCGCCATCTTTAAAAATGAATAATAATTCCGGGGTTGATCTGGAAAGCATATACGCTAATATCAATCGACTGAGAATTTCACCCCCAACCCCCATCTCACCGATGACACTCCTCCGTGGGAAACCCTGTACACGAATGCGGTTAAATTCGGAATCGAGCTCTTTTTTAAACATCGATTTGAGATTTAAAAAGTAAAAGAACGAATCGACGCGAAAAATGAAGTGACCGAAACAAAAGCTTACGAGAATTAGGCTAATGCTCGTTACTGGCGGAACGTCACGGATGAAATTTGATGCAAAGGGTGACTCTGATTTTAGTTGGATCCTATTTGAGCCTTGGGACGGCTGACTTACGAAATGACGCGTGGATTTTAATATAAAAATTTAAACCGGCTCAGAATAGTTTATGCATGCAGGATCTCGGATTTGTCTCGGTAAGCTGAGAATGTCCACGTGCGGAACGGGGAACGTCGCACTTTGGGCGCCCGGACTCTCGTTTTCCTCCCGTTCGACACTCGCAACTCGCCTCGACTCGCAAAAGCGAGTCGGACTTTTTGTGTACACAATTCTATTCCGTTCATCACGAGACTCCTTTTTTCACCCCTGACACGTCGATAAAGAGCGGAGTCTCTCCGGGCCGGAGAAACGCCGCTCGGGACGATGGGGCTTGGGGGGCTCGATGGCCAAAGTAGCACGTGTGGATCGGAGCACCCTTCCAACCCCCTCGACGCTCCCTCTAACGATCTTCAATTTCGGGTGCAAAGTGCAAGGTGTCCGGACGTTGCGTGTGTTTCGCGCACTTTGCGCGATGATTCAATCGTTACGTTTCTTCCCTCGGAATCATTTTTCATTTCCGTCTTCTTTAATTATTTATATTTTTTTAACAATTATTGATTTTATAATAATTATTAATGATTAAATATACTGATAATTATTTGTTCGTTTAATCGATTACTTTATCACTTTATTATTACTTCAAAATTGTTTTTTATTACTTTACTATTTGGTGAAAAATACTCTTCTCTATTGGTTTATTATTTACGTTAATTCATTTGTCATTACGAATCCGATGATCCCAACCTTTTGTCCACGTTTTATTTTCAGCACGATGTTTCATTTTCTCTCGACAAAGATTCTCCTGTTAAATCGAACGTTTGTATTAATTTATATTTACGCGTCGTATTAATTAAGAAATAACCGTTAATTATCGGATGATCACCGTTGACAACTAAATAAAAGCTATTGACAATTAAACGAATAAATCTTCATCACTCGAATCGAGATATAATCAATTTCAAAAGCGATTGATTAATTTCCGCGTCGATTGATCGACGAGTTTGAATTCGAGTCAATTAATTTCAAGACTAAACGAGATTACGAAGAAATTAGAGATGGGCGTTTCCTCGATTCCCCTGGCTCTTCTTTTTCACAAATTACCAAATAAAACTTAAATATCCGTTTCCTTTTTTTTTTTACGTTTTTCGTTTTCTTTTCATTTATTTATTCTCGTTTGTACGGCTTTGATTGTTCGGCGTTGAAGACCGAGCGGATCCGGCGCGATCATAAATTACTTTTGGCTCTCGTCGCTCGTAACGCGGAGCGAAGAAGAAAAAGTCGAAACGGTATAAAGCCTCGGGCAATTAGGGTGCCCCAATTTGGCCGACGTTACACGCGTTCTCCATTATCGTTACGCCTGTACACGGAGTCAATCGACGAGACGACGGTTACTAGAATTTGGAGGATCCCTTGTAGAGTTTCCTGACCGTCGTACCAACCGTAGGGGAAACGTTTTAATTAAAGCCAGCTTATAAGTACGCGAGCACATACGTCTATGAAGACGTCGACACTGATCGATGCGCGATCGGGCATTCGCTTCGATTTTGCTTTCGGTTGAGCGGTGTTCCGCGTAGCCGATACTCGGAGCGGTGACCGCTCGGTCGTCCACCCGCTCAACCATCCTGGATCGGATAGAACCCAATACCCAACCATCGTCTATTTTGGCACAGAACTGGTAAGGTTTGATCATTCGAACGCCGCTGTATCTCGGATGTGAAGGCATAATCGAAAGTTTGAACAATAAACATAAAAAACTGAAAAATATTGATTCGTGACTTTGTTTCTTTGTTTCATTGATATTGTTGGTTTATCATGAATTTAATTAATTTATTCGGTCAATTTATTATTACGGTTTATTATTTTTTCATAAATGATTTATAAATACAACGTATTAATTGTAAACAATTATTTACGCTTTTCATAATTAGAGATAAATTCGAATAAAAAAGATATTTAAAATGAAAAGACTATGAAAATCGGTCAATGTTTATTCGTTGCCTGTCTCGGGTGTGGAATCGATCAAAATCCGTAATGGACTCCCTCGATATCACTTTTCTTCGATATTCCCCGTGGTCGTCGAAGCGATCCGTTCTTTTTTCGTTTCCTTTTTTCATCCTCTCCCATCGATCAATCAGTGCACGATTGCGCTCGCGTGTAAGGCGGAACGACGGGTGCATAATGACGCTCTTGAGCATCAATAATGGTCGGTGACTTTTTTCGTCGTCTCACGCATCGGGATGATTCATACGATCGGAAAGGACGCGTTTATGCGTAACCATAAGCGAATACGCGTAAGCTCCGGCAGCGGTAAAAATGATCATTTTTTTTTCAAGTCGTTTCTAAAATCAGGCGAAACGTTCGTTTTCCTTGGGAAACTAACTTTTTTCCGGCATCGAAACAGCCATAGCCGTTCATTTTTTTACCGAGCGAAATATCGTCAATTTTTCATGAATCTCGATTGATTTTTTTTGCTTTACGTTTTATCAACGCGTACCTACGATTCTCCCCATTTTTGTGGATATCGGTACGAGTTTTTTACCGCGTTTTTTTTCTTTCGTCGACGCGCGGATTTTTATCGCGAAGATGAAAAGGCTATCAGGATGGATGGAGGATGAGGAAGGCGGGGGTGGGGGGATGCTTTCACGAGGATGCGGAGGGCGATCGGGTGTGGCTGGTCTCTCAAACACACCGGAGAAACGTGTTCGCGGGGGCATACCCCGTTTGTATATAAATAGGTAGTTTATATAGATAGGATTCTATTCCGAGTTGCAAATCGGACGAATGAACGTATGGCTATTCATTCCTCGGTGAAATACGAGTGCGGGACGAACCATCGCGTGTACGCACATCCGTGGGTCCAGCAATCGGGCTTACGGTTATATCCACCCCCGTGGTCTGCTTCTCCATACAGAAAGAGAGAGACTCCTATCTATCACTTTTATTTATCCCTATCTCTCTCTCTCTCTCTCTCTCTCTCTCTCTTTTCATTCAGTCGGTACGAATGACTGGCGACGGGAAAGCGGAAGCTCTCCGGTCCGAGGCTTCGATCAAAACGCTTCGCCAAATCGAAAACGATGATCGATGGAAACGTATATCCCGGTCTACCGTTTTATAGAAAGATCGCTCGACACCTGCGAACCTTTTAAAAAGAAAGCCCCGTCCCTTTTCCGCTTTCCACCCTTTTCGAATAAATCCGATTTCCGAAGGAATATCGCCGCTGAGTCGACTCGACCGTATCTCCGCTGATTACGACTGGTTCCTTATTTTACTCTGTTTCTCTCTCTTATTTTTCTCGGCTTTTTTCTCTCGAATCGTCACTTCCAGCGGGCCAGGGGGAAACTCGTTTTTTCTTCTTTCCTTTTTCAAATGGTATATCTTTTGCTTCGAAAAAAATTGGAGCGAGATAATGCTCGCGAGTCGTGTTCGCCACTGACCGTTCTCCTTCCCTTTCTAACTTCTGGCTGCTGCTGCACCTCTAAACGGTTCATCTAAATCCGGAGCAACCGGCGATGTAATGTTATGCGGCTCGCAAAACTCATTATACTTGTAAAAGAGCGGACGGGGCATGGTCCCGCGACCACGCCAGAAACGTATATTCAAGTACGATCGAACTCGAACGGTATACACGTATACATCATTATTTATACGTCTATTGATTAATAATTGATTCATCGCGAATTAGGCACGTGGAAATAAAAAGCGATCGGGGGCGGGGGTTTTTTAAACCAGGAATCAACAGAATTCGAATCACTGTTTCTTTTTCCATTCGAGGGTTTCATTCTTCGCGAATTAATTATCAATCGGTACAAGTATGAATCATTGTATTATAAATTAAATTATTAAATATTTAAAAACAGTGTTCGACATGGTAAAAAAAAAGACGTATTAGCTGTTATAAGAAAATTAATTCGCTTGGTTTAAAATTCCTGCAGTTTTTTTTTTTTTCGAAACCACGATAACGCGAAGAAAAAATCATCGAAACGAGAAACGAAATCACGTTCTCGCATTCGAGACCCACTTTTTTGTATTCCTTTTGTTTCCAAAAAAAGCGAATGATAAATTTGAGAAAACGGGCTCGTGAAAAAAAATAAAAATGACCGAATCACATTTATGTTTTTTTTTTTCGGGACTAAGACAGCTGCGTACCCGCCGGAGAGACAGAGAGAGAGAGAGAGAGAGAGAGACAGGCCTGAAACAATGTCTGAAAGTGCTTTTGCTCCTGGGCGTATACGCGTGTAACGCAAGGATGCGGTACCTGAGACGCGTACGAAGTTAAAAGGAACGAGATACGTGCGTGTACGCCACGCATGCATTATTCCCATTTCCGTATCTGTATTAGTCCACGCGCGTATATTAATGTACGCATCGTACGTGTTGGGCCTTATATTTATGTATATACAGTTGAGAGAACAATGCTCGAGATTTAACACGGATAAAACGGAATAATTTCTTTTTTATCCTTTTCCTTTTTACAAAACATCATTTCCACCTCCGCGGACGACTTTCTTCACGAGGGGAAGCCTCGCGAGGAGCGGAGACGTCTCCGTTCCGTATACATCTTTTTTTTCCTTTTTTCACCTTTTATTTTTCTTCGTTTTTCCCCCCGTTTGCGAAATGCAGGTTGAGACGCGAATAGCCGAGGGGGAGGGGTGGAATACCCCGGTGCAGGGAGATTTATACTGTTTGCGCAAAATTAGCAAAGCTAATTGTCGACTCGAGTGCGCGCGGTACTCGTGCATAGTCGAGGAAAACTTGCCTACCCGCAGCAATATTACACGCTAATAGCCTTCGCGTCGAAGAGTCCACGATCCTCGTCTCTCTACAATTTTTCGGACCATTTTCCGTTCGAAAAAGCGCGCAGGGGGGCACAGGGAAACCGGCGAATACTCGTAAACTATCGGTGTTATCCGGTGGTTTTTTTCGACGGAAATTTAGCGAAGACGTCGACCCGCTCGATGGTCCGAGCCCACTAACGGTTACCCATCCAAGTACCGGCTACGGGGAATAATATCCCTAAATAAAAATGAAGGAAAAGTAAATTCTCTGGGAAAAAAAGGTACGACGTATTTTTCGTTTCAGTCCGGCTCATTATCGTCCATCCGTATAATTTTAACGAGAAATCCGGTACACGCTCTTGATGGCCCGTTCCTCGTTCGAATCGCCGAGACTTCATTTGAATCGAATGAATTTCTATTTATTCTATTCCTAGGCTTCGCCCAATTACGGGGGCTCAAAAAATTTCGTTCCGGCAACCTTTGCACTCCCGAAAACATGATATTTTTCATCGTGGCTAAGCGAGTTGGTCGACGTCAACGAGAGACTACATTTACGAGTTGAATAAGTATAACGATATTGGGAGCAGCGAGAAAACGTTGCCCCTTGACTTCCTGGGTTAACGACGTCTCGACTTGGCGGAGGACGAAACTGCGATGCTTTTTTTTTTTTTTCGGGTGACTCTCGCATAATTCGGTACGCATTATGCTCGACATAATCGTAGAATTTATGGCGCATATCCGTGAGCCCCTTTATCGGGAGACTCCCAGGCTCGAAGCGTTCTTATTTCTCGTCTAAACTTTTCGGTCTTCCTGTTTCTCGGCTTTCGACGTGTTCACCCAGGGTCATCATACGATGAATCCATCGGGCCTAATATCTCTCTTTTCTCTCTCTCTCTCCCTCTCTCTCTGGAAACTTATATTTTATTCTGGCTCGATGTTTTTAAAATTCGAGACCGCTATGATTGTCTTTCCATTCATATTTATAAGCTTCGTATCGCGGTGAACTAACGCGTCAGGCGCGCCGGCGTAACTTCCCCAAAATGATCGGCAGTTTCCACGCTTCGACAATGACGGATCTAACGATAAGAGTCTTCCGTCCGATTCGGAAATTGTCCCAATCTGGTTGTTTCCACGAAATTATTTGTTCCTGCGTAACGATGGAAAACGTAGAGTCATGTGGAGCAAAAGTGGGCGGATTAAATATTCTCTTCGAATGAAATAACATTTCATTCGAAAGTTTTGTCTATTAAATTTCAATTTGATTGAATATATTTTTTTTAATTATTAAATGTCATCTTTTCGAAAAAATCTAACGATGTTTCGTACTCCCGAATCATTAATTACTAAATTCTTCGAATGAAAAAGTTGCGTTTCGTTTCGTTCCCATTTAAATTTTCTACGGTCAAAAAGATAAAAAACAAAAACAAGTTTATCCGTAAAAAATGATCGGGCCGGTGCAGATTATACGCTCGGACTGTCGTCAGGTCCTCGGAATATATGAATGCATCCGCCGTTAAATTGGACGTTTTGTTATTCCTGCATTACTCGAGTGGGGGGGGGGGTTTAGTAGCGATGAAAATCCGTCGAAATCGAAAACGTCCGTCTCGAGGCGTTTCGAGATATTTTCGTTGACAGTTCTTTTTTTTTTCGTTTTTAGTTCTCTCTCCTCTCCGTTTTACTTTTAACGTAACGCGATGTTAACGCGGATAGGGATACGCATATGCCGATTAGAAATTCAATGCGAGGCTCACCCGCATCGTAATACGCGACCAAGCGGTATAAAATAATGTTTCCAGGCTATGGAATCGACTCTCTCGTTTTATTCGTCTCTTCGCCTAACCGTGTTTCCGTTAAACGTTAATACGCTTCTTTTATATTATATACGCATAGAGAGGGAGAGAGAGAGACGCGGAAAGACCGGCGAATGTTTGCTGATGCATTCATCGCGCGAAGCCATTTACCGATCGTATACGGGTGTCCCACGATTTCGATGCTTCCAGCACCCGCCGTCACATTTTTACTCCATTGTTTCTTTTTTTCCTCTTTCATTTCTGATCGTTCACCTCTATTCCCTACCGCTTGCCAACCCCCTTCTCAACAATCGTATTTATCTTGTCTTTTTTTTTTTTAATACTTTTTAGACCGAAAGTCTCGAAAATGAGGAACGCGAGGCGAATATTTAATTCGGGCTTTTCGGGCAACCCGGCGTGTACGTTCTTTTTCGACGAGCACGATTCGTTAACAAACGGCTGGGACGTAGGGGGTCTCGGGACAAAACTACGATTCTAAGGTTCAAACGTATCGAGAAAAAGATGTATATAAATTTGATTGGTTTTTAATGAATGAATATATGATAAATTATGTTGATTAAATTGATCAATATTGATGTATATATATTAAATTTATAAGCATTTGTATAACAATTCGTATGAATTTGTAAAAATTACTGTTATATATTTATGTATTTTTATTTATTATTGCAAATATATTTTTTATTTTTCAAATAAACAGGTTACATCTACTTTTAAGGTTGGAAAAAAAACAGTAGGTCAGGACGGAACCAGATGCGAATCGTGCGTCCTCGGGAGGAGGTTAGGCCCGGTATTTCTTTCGTCTTTCGTCCAGATAGCAGCTGTTGGTTCTTTCGATGCACGTACGAACGAGCTCGCTGCAACGACCCCGTAAACGTATTACGTTTCAGTTTCGGCTACGCGGCGTAACAATACGGAACTCGTGAAAAGGAGGACGAGCTCGGTGACATATCTCGGGGGGTGTATCGATGGCGCAAGAACCGATGGGTCCGTTAAAACCGCGCGAGCTCATCAATATCTATCAGCATTATTTCTGCCCGGTCACATATGGCTAATAGACCCAACTGGCTCGACCGTTTTACGAGCTTTTTTCTCTTCTTTTATTTCGTAGCGCCGCCTTAAGGGCAACACGAACTTTACCGCGTGACACGCGAGTGCGAGAGAGACAGTCGAAACATTTAAAACCGCGATTTCTCAAGAACGAAACGTTTTCATCAAAAACGGCGACCGCACTCGACCAATTTCGTACCGACCGGTTCAGTCGTTCGAGAGAACAGTGGTTTCGAAATATCGAAGCGGGCCCAAAACCCAAATTCAATGGAACCTTTTTGAACCCACGAGCTTTGACTTCCGGTCCACTTTAGGTCGCGTTCTCGTTTCGTTCCGAAGTCCCATAAATCTCCATAATTCGACGAGCCGGTAATCGTCGAGGCAGAAATGTGCAGCTCGGCTAATGATCCTGCAGTAAAGGAGAAATCCCACGCGAATTGAGGCACAATTATTGCGATATTGCCCGATCCGGAGGAACACGGACCACGTGGCGATTCGATAAATCTTTCCGGAAGTTGAAGTACTTTGAAAGATAGAAAATAAGAGAGGGAGCGAGAAGCTTTTCGACCGCCAGAAATTCCGTGTCGACGGGCTGTCATAACAGGGGTTGCTTTTGGCACGTGCCGTCTCCCGATCCCCTGACCTTCCCGCCCTCCTTTAACACGCACGTATAATTCAGCTTCTGTCGCCGGTCCTTTGTCAAAACCTTGTCGGGATTCTTTATTTCATCGTCGCTAAACACGTTCACGTACCGGTATACGCGTTCATTCCAAAATAAAACTAACTGGTTTCGCAGAGTCCCTAAAGTCGAGAATCCAAAATAATTCGTAAATCATTATTACATTTAGACGTTTAGTGTCATGTCGCGGATTCGTGTCGATAGATTTTTATACCTTCAAGACAAATCTACCGTTTAATTCGCCTTGAACTCTCCATTGCTAGGGATAAATATCGAAAGAATGTTCTACAAACGTTTTTTCTATTTTCCCAGTCTAATTTTAGCCTTTTGGCAAAAAATCGGGCATATTCGTAATCAGCGGAAAATTTCCGATCAAATAGACCCTTTAAATAGTTTTAAAACGGGAAAAAAATTTTTTTCGTCCTTCCGGGCCGCTTTTGAAGAATCTCAAATATCACGATATTTCAAAAGGTCGTAGGGTGGGCATTTTATATGCTATTGGGGTTTAATTGGTGAGTTTGGAAAAGGTTTTTGCCTAACTTAAACAATGGCGTTGGATTCGTATCGATATCTCTCATAGTTTTTCCGGAAAGTCCACTTGAAAAATCGCTAAAAAAAACCCAAAGGGGTATGTATGGAAAAATTTGCAAAAATCGATGGTCCAACTTTGAAATTCTGCCAAAAATCGAAAAATCATCCGAACTTGATGATTGAAAAAGCATTTTGAAGAGAAAATCATAACGAAGAGATTGAGCACAGGCTGGAGTGCCAAATCCGAAAGGGAAAAAAGTTATCGATGATTGAGTGAAAAAATGTATTTTGCCCAAAAATGGAACAAAATTTTTGATTTTTAATATTTTTTTAATAGGTCCTTTACGATGTAATTTGATCCCCTGAACACGAATCTACCACTCATTTCCCCAAAAACCCAAAATTTCTATGAAAAAATCGTAAAAAACACCT
>JAPYZI010005471.1:0-11182 GCA_030523105.1 Ophioninae sp. A BG-2022a | reverse complement strand
TTTGCCATTTTTCAAGTGGACTTTCCGGGAAAACTATGAGAGATATCGATACGAATCCAACGCCATTATTTAAGTTAGGCAAAAACCTTTTCCAAACTCCCCTAATGAACCTCCATAGCATACGAGAAGCTTACTCTACGACTTTTTGAAATTTCGTGATTTTCGAGATTCCAGGAAAGTGGCCGGGGGAAGTCGAAAAATTTTTTTTCCGTTTTTAACCTCTTAAAAGAGTCTATTACATCGGAAATTTTCCACTGATTACGAATATGCCCGAGTTTTTGCCGAAAGTGGAAAATTAGACTGGAAAAATGCGAAAAAACTTTTCTAGAATATTTTTTGGACATTTTTCCTTATAAATGGCGAGTTCGCGGCGAATCAAATGGTGGATTTGTTGAAATATTAATAATAATTCAGGGGTTGATCCGGGAACTATATATGCTAGTATCAATAGCCTCAGAATTTGACCTCCAAACCCCCATTTCATGGATGATATTCCGTCGTGGGACACCCTGTATATTATAATACCTATAAGAGGAAGCAGGACGCATCTACAGCAGTAAGAAGGACGCCATCATTCTTCCAACGTTTATGCCCAGGAGAGAAAGCGAGAGCGAAAATGAAAAGCGCCGTCAGCGCCACTACTCGAGAACTACGAATGGGGGCAGCCCTCAGGAGAATCGGCACATATAATACTTAAGAACTGTCCTTCTATGCACATTTGACTTCGTTGACTGAGGTGATAAACCGTACTGCTACTATGCATTCAAATATATCGTGTTTCATTCGTACGTTTGGATTTTCATTTTTCACCAGTACGCGGCGCTAGTTATTCTGTGAGAATACTTTACTCGTGAAGAGAGGGTCGCAATTGGACGGTATTTAACAACAATTTAATTTGATTTAACTTTAGTGTAAAACATTTAATAATATATGCGCAAAAGTATCGCAGGCGAATAAATGTTTGCATATGTTGCAAACGTATGAAAAATATAGTAATTTATTACTAAATTTATTACTTAATAATAGGTCTTAGAAAATATTATTAGTGAATATATAATCAACATAACTAGCGCCACGAAGCAGATTAGGGCACTAAAAACTTCGGACATTTCGCATAGCGGATTAATACTCCTCTCCCACGCGCCGGTCAGGTGTCGGGAAGTCAATCTGTGCGACAGACGTTCCCTGCCCCGGGCGCATTCTGGCGGCGGCTGAGCCAACTGTCTCGACAGGTCCGTACGACACGGGTTCAACCGGGGGCAACGTTAAAAAATGTAAAGGAAATTGACAGCGTATTATCGCGTGGCTAACTGATCGAAAAAAAAAAACGATATTTTGTTTGCTCGATAAGCGTTATCGGTGCCTGCGTCGTTGCACACGCGTCTTTCATCCGGAAAAAGCGAAAACAAGATCGCAACTGGCAGCGATAATCTGGCCAAAAAAAATAGCTTATAACAAAATATTTGAAAGAAGATAGGAGCAACGAAGAAAAAAAAAGAAAACATCGATAGCGAGAAGAGTGGGCGAGTGGCGTCTGGAGGAATCCGCGAGAGGCCGTACGGGCCTATCCAGTTCCGCTTTCCGCAGTTGCATTCAGGCAGTAGCCGTCGTCACAGCCGGAACGTCGTATCGCGCTTTCGCTCTCCGCATTATTTTTTTCTCCACGAAGAGAGAAAGCATTTTTGTTTTTTTCTTTGTGTTTTCTTTTCCATCGGAAAAAGAAAACGTGTCACTCGGGTTGTACCCAGCTCGCGATAACTCAAAAAGCCAAAACGTTCGCGTGACTAAAAAAAAATCAAATTAAAAAAATAACTGTCGATCGTTCAGCGGATCGACGTTGACGGAGATCTCTCGTTACGAGAGCCAGGTAAGAGAGCTAGAAGAGAAACGAGACGATTCTCACGGTTGACGAAACAAATGAAAGAATATTCGAAATCTTTATTCGCGATATCGCAGTCTGTTCAAGTGGGGGCCGAGAAGACACCCAGGACGACCGACAAACCGCGCAAGCACGGGTCGCTCACGCGAGGGGGCCAACGACTCGAGCCAACTTCTTGGATTACCCTTGAATTTTAACGCTAAAAGGCGGCCGTCCAGCAGGGCGTTACCATTTTATATGACTTTTCTTCGACGTCAAGGTAAGCCACCAGTCCCCACCATATTCGTTGATTTTTCGTTCGATGACGTGCGCGCCTGCACGAACTCGTGAATTATCGCATGGCGTAGTCGCGCTCACACGCGTGATACGATCCGCACTCTTTAAGAGATCTCGCATTTTATGTTCGTTCGCGGTTTTTTTTCCTTGTACGTCTCGTACGTGAATGTAGGCTAATTTTAGACGGTTCGCCATTTTGGAAACGGTGAACGTGGGATCCGCAACTCGTCATTTCTCGCTCTCTCTGGAGTATTCCGTCGCGCAAGCGCCTCATGTCGTTCCCCTATTGCGCCGGCGCTGCCTCGCTCTCTCTCTCTCTCTCTCCCCCTCTCTCTATCTCGCGCAGGCACATCGTGGCGCTCCCACTTGCGCAGACGCTGTATCCATCTCGCTTCCTCTTATGCGGAAGCTTTCTCTCCTTCGCTCGCCCTCGTTCTTAACCACGGAAATAAGTTCAATCTCTCCTTCCCCCGCGCCGCTTTTCTTCGTTCCGACTGTTTCTCTTTTTTTTTTCTTCACCGGCCACTCTCTCGAAGTACCTCTCGCGAACGAGCGTTACATAAATACGTATTGAGAAAACTCATCGCAACCGTGTTCTTTTGCTTGCGTGAAGTCACGCGCAAGACCTAACTTCGCGGACGAGGTTATGTCTCGCCAAGACGGAAAGAGTCGAAAACAGACCTGGGCAGGGCAGTCTTATATGCTCGATGTATTCTAAAGTGTGCCTCCTCGATGCTGCGATGCCTCCGAGATCATTTACCCAAAACTGACCGCAAAAGCGAGAAGCGCTGCCAGTTCAGAGACCGGTGTGTGACCGAGAGCAATGTACGCGCGCATGCGTATTATTGCTACGTTAACGTTGAGCTGGATGGACAGAGTCAAGCGCTTTCCTCCACCTGATTATATTTTCTGATGACGGGAGGGAAGAAGACCAGCAGCTACGACACTAGCGAAGCGGCAAAATTTGCAAACATGGGCCATAGAGACACAAGTTTTCGGCCGGAATGCCTGTGCATACGACATTGACGACAGTGAAGGGGTAGAGAGTAAAAGTAACCTCGAAACTTTCCGCATTCTCATGTTGTTTCTTTCGTCACGCTTGGCCGTAACGGGAAACTTTGTTATCTCTAGCGCTCGTTGACGCTCCTTTCAAAATTGTAAATCAGACTGTGAGCGCGCTTCTTCGAGACACTCGTATACCAACGTCTAATCTAATCTGAAATGACGTGACGTTAAAAAAAAACTCAAACGACACATTATCGCCATGGTTTGCATGAAGAATGTCGCAATACTGGAATTGAAACTTCACCGAAAGAGCAGAAAGTTCTAACCAATTTCGCTTCCAGCGCTGTTTGAATAGAATTTTTCCTGATTTTTCGCAACAACGTTTTAAACGTATGTTCTATTATATCAACACGCCGGAATCTCGTCTCGTCCCAGTATAGTTATAATTTCAAATGATACTTGTAGCATCGATAGGATCCAAATTGCAACCCAACTGAGCAAAATTCCTCAGACAGAAATCCGCTAAGTCGAAATTCATAAATATTGTTATAATTCGATGAAACAACATTTATACGCCGCTTTTGGTCATAGTATACATTAATAAAATCAGGGGAAACGCGAAGAAACTTAAATAATCGAAAAAAATTGGAGCACCGAAACAGGTTTGAACTCGCAACCTTTGGACTGCCGATTAACAGTTTCGACCACTAAGCTACACGAGGATACTTGCTCGTCGGGTTAAATCTGTCTCTATGCTGTTTCAAGACAGTAAAGATTTTTCGACTACTAAAAATTAGATACGAAATGGTTTTTTGAGTTCTCTTTGCAAAAAGATGCATCTCAATTTTTTCAAAAGTATTTCGTGAAACTTCCGTACGGCGTTTTATTCGTAAACGAATGAGGAACGTGTGCCGTCCACGTGATGCAATTAGAAAAGGAAGGGGGAGAAAAACCGTTTGCCGAAGTGTTGGAAGTTCAGGTACGGCGTTTCGCCACGGGAGTCGCTGTGATAGTTTGGGCAGTAAAGTGGAAATGACCACGATACTCCGCTTAACCCCAAATGGGTCAACATTGAAAAGCAGCGATCGATGTGATGTGATGCGAAATTCAATCAAGTAATCAAACTAAACGTACACCCTTCGGTGTTAAGACCAAAGATGGCGACGAGTGATTCACATAGGATTCCGTTCCTGTTCGAGCACCAGGTGCGAGCAAAAAAAAAAAAACATTTTCTCCCTACAGATTCTTTAGGTCGTGTAACCCAACTCTGACATCAGCATTTTTTGAAATACAAAATGGCGGACGAGAAATAAAATATTAATGAAAATTAGTATTTTACACGATTCGCATGAAAAAATGTTTTTTTTTTCGTACAAACTTTAAAACTCTCAAAAAACTCTCTTCAACGCTTCGAATATTTTGAAAATAGCTCATATTTGCAATTCTACAGCATGTAACTACGCGCCGTCACAATCCGAAACGAGTAAAATTTGAATTTTAGTAATTCGAGGCAAAACAATCGTTTCAGCCTCGTCATTGGAATTGTCACGTGACCCAACAATTCCGAACGTCCCCTGACTCGCATCAGTTTAAAAAAAAAAAAATAAAAAAATTCAAACGTAGAAAAAAGGTGTTCGTAAATTATCATAGACCGTATCGGCTAACCCTGACCTGTGCCACGCTCGACGTCGGTTGCGACGTTACCGCACGCTCCTCCTCGAGCTCTTCCGGCATCAGCGTTAACCGGAAGTGCAGCGATAGATATCCCGTACCCGACGAAATTCGCTTAGATCGCGAGCGCGATGTGATCGAAGTATCAACGGGATCTTATTGGAGACACCACTCGACGAATTGGCACCCAAGATTGGACGGGATAAAAATATACAATTGAGAAGGGGGGGGGTTGGGAGTGGGGGTGGGGGTGCAAAGAGAATTTTCGAGGCTCGATGGAGTTTCTCTCGTGTCTTATCGCGTAGGAGACACTCGCGATGTTGCCTCGTTATCGCGAGGCAACCTCCCCCGACGAGGAACAAGCCGACTGGAACGATCAATAACCGGGAGGCTTTTGCTCGCACGAGAATACACGTTTAATGCATGCTACTGAGCTGCACGCTACTGTGCATATTGTACGTATCGCATCGTATTTGGTAGGACTGAAGGATATTGTTTTATCGCGGAGATCGGAAATTTGAGGTTATTTGAAAAAAAAATAATAATTTTTGAGGTATGATGATCGAGTGAATTGTAGTTTAATAAATACGTTTGAAAAGTTCACGGGTTTACTCTGTAGAGACGTTGAAACACACCTTGGGTCCTAAAACGACTCGAAAGTTCGAGCAACCGATGTTTCCTGAAACGATAGTTTGGGTGCGAAATTCTGAGTTGATTCATATAAGCATGTATGGGGCTCGGATCAACCCCTGAATTATTATTAATTTTTAAACACGGACCAATCGGGAGCTCTCAATGAGGCTGGCGTACGTAGGTTAGTCGAGCTGTTTAGTTGAAATTTGTTTATCGGTGTAATTTAAAATTAGGCTGATATCAATATTTCTAACGTTTTCGATTTCCCAAAATTGACGGAAAGTGTACTGAAAACGACACGTCAGACTTACAGACGAGAGTGCAGTAACGTTGCAACACACACTTGCTTTTTTTTTCTAACCTAGCTTTGCAGGTGACGAATTATTCTTTTTAAATCGTCCGAAGTTTGAGCCCGCACTATCAAACTTATGGGAATATATTGTAATAGTTAGCGAACGATAAGCTTCGAAGCTGACAGCCACCGAGCTCGCTACCGATTCAATCACATTAAAAAAATGTGGCTGGGCCTCAAAATGGTTTCTCCTGCGACAAAATTAGGATTGATACCAGCCTAGTAAAAAAAAACTCCACTAATACTCGTCGTACAATAGAAATGTGCACTGAACTACACGACTGTACACGGTCGGACAATCTTCTTATTATCGCCGGTACTTTCTAGGCTCCGGCAAAACGCGTCAGTTTCCTTCGTTATGCGGGTTGAACAAAAATGGCGGTCGTCTTGAATAGCCGTGTCCGAACAACGATCGTAATACCGAACGGGAGAATTTTCCAGTTCGTTCGTTTAAAACATCGCTCAAAAGTATCTCCCGAGTACGGACCTTTAATCTCACGAAGAAATCTCGAGTGGAAGTTTTAACCGCGTCGAAAGGGATGCGAACTTGTTCGATGCGAAAAAAAATAAAAAGAGAAAACTCGAGACGACAGGTATCGCGCACGAGGCGAAGGATTCGCCCGGCTACCGGGAGAGTCCGCAGTGAGCGGCGCACACGCGTCGCGAACGGCGTGCGCGGTCTGAATCGCTGTAGCGCTCGGAGCGCATGCGCGGATGTGGACCGAGCGCGAGAGAGAGAGAGTGAGACGGTCGTAAAGAACTGCCGGGGAGTGGGGGGTTAGTGAAAGCGGCGGATTGGTTTTTAGCGTCCCCACCACTTTCGCGTCGCTTCTCGGCAACCGTGCTCGGCCCCAGGCCAGTCGTGATAGAGCCCCGGAGAAATTGAGAACTCTCGAATCTTCTGTTCGCCACTTGTCTCTCTCTTTCGCCCTTAGAAAAAAAAAGAAAAAAAAAAGAACAAAAAATTCGCAATAAAAATAATCTCGCCCACGCTTCTCTTTCCTCGACGAATCCCGCGAGGAAGCTCGACCCTCTTTTTTCTCTCTCCCTCTTTCGTCCTCTCCCACCCCTCCGAAAATCGCTCCGTTAGCCGAGACGAAAAAATAAAAAAATAAAACAGTATTCGGCAATCGAAACCCGCGGTGTCCGACCGGAAGTGGATTTATCCATTCTGCTTTTCTCGTTTCGTCGCCCTCGATCGAACCCTACTGTCGCGAATAAACGAATCTTCCGTAACTTCGAATCTCCCGAATAGTCACGATACGTACGCGCCGCTGATACTCCGCGGCCGAACGGAGGCCGGGGTTGCAAAGAAAGCGAGGGAGAAACGTCCGGCCCGCGACCTGGTCAACCTGATAAAAGCACGACTTATGCGTCAGCGCCGAGCAGGTAAATTTGTGACCGTACATTTTTTGAGTCGGTTGGGCGATGAGCGGGAGGGGGGGGGGGATTCGCCCCATCCGCATTGAATCTCAATATTGGCCATGGTATTTCTTCCTTTTTCGTCCGTTCCTCGCTCGTCGTCGCCAACGTTTACCGTATGGTAACGGTAGAGGGCGGCAAACGCCGTGTAAAATTCGTCTTAACGCGTACCGTGTAAATTAATGTTTTTATTCTCTTTACTTTTTAACCGTTTGGTCAAAGATAATTATTTTTCACGAGTCGAAGCTCGTACTTTTCGTTCTTCGACAAAATCGAAGAATAATGATGACAGTAAGGATCGCGATGATGATTATCCTCGTAACGATCATGTTGATTTTCGTCGTCATGATAGTGATGGTAATGATAATGATGGTCGTCATCGTCATTGTGAGGATAACGATAATCATCATCACAATCATGATCATTGTGATGATGATGATGATGGTGCTGACGTTGACGAGGATGACAACGAAAATATTGATATTAATAATCATTTAGCGAATAAAACAATTATACTAATCATTGTGGCTATCATGATGACTATCAAAAAAACCCTCTCTTCGTTAATAATATAATAATAACAAAAATAATAACAATAAATAAATCATAAACAAATAAATAAAAATATTAATAATACATTTACTAATAATAATACTAAATAAATCATATAAACAAATAAATAAAAATATTAATAATATATTTAATACTAATAATAATAATAATAATAAATAAATAAATCATATAAACAAATAAATAAAAATATTAATATATTTAATACTAATAATAACAATAATAGAAATAATAAAAATAATAAAAATAAAAATCTAGTGTAAAACGCATTGCCACGGGTTCGGCGACCACACGCGTATAATCGATAGGTGGAACACGTTGTGGCACGCGGAGACGCGGGACTTAATCGCGAACATCGCCGACTCAATTTCGACGACGTTTCATTTTCATGCGGCGTATCGAAATTAGACGATACAAGTACTCGAGTGGCACGCGCGCTCGTTGCTGCCCTCTTCGTTCACTTTACTGCCCGCTCCCCCCCCCCCTCACCTCGCGCTCGTGACACTCTTTTCCGTCCGGGAAATTGGACTTCGTCGAGGGACCGGAAGTGGAGCTTTTTTTCTCGCCTCTTGGTGGAGGATAAGGAAAGGGGAGGGTTTATTAAATTAGTGATTAATTGTTGTGTTAACGATTTAATGATGAATCATCCGCTACGGATTTTTAATGATTGATTATTGAGTTTGGATTTTGATGATTAATCATTGAGTGTGAATTTTAATGATTATTCATGAACGATTGATTTTAATGGTTATTCATGAATTATTGATTTTTATGATTAATCGTTGACTATGGATTTTAATGATTAATCATTGAGTATGGATTTTAATGGTTGGTCATTAATTATGGATTTTGATGATTGATCATTGAGTATGGATTTTAATGATAAATCATTGAGTATGAATTTTAATGATTATTTATTGTTGATTTTAATGGTTATTCATGAATGATCGATTTTTATGATTAATCATTAAGTATGGATTTTAATGATTAATCATTGAGTATGGATTTTAATGATTAATCATTAATTATCGATTTTAATGATTAATCATGAACGATTCGTTTTAATGATTATTCATGAACGATTGATTTTAATGATTAATCATCAACTATGGATTTGAATGATTAATCATTAACTATTGATTTCAATGATTAATCATGAATGATTTATTTTAATGATTAATCGAGAACTATTGATTTCAATGATTAATCATGAATGATTTATTTTAATGATTAATCATGAACTATTGATTATAACGATCAATCATTAATTATTGATTTTTAATGATTAATCAACAACCTTTGATTTTTATACATCAAATTATCGATCTCTCGAACCCAAACAAACCCGAACAAACATCGTTAATCAATGCTTCATTAATCGATTAAATATAATAATCATTAATAATGATTAAAACGATTAAAAATTAACTTAATATTTAATTATTTAATCCTCACGTTCAATCCCCTATTCAATCCCCATTCAGATTTACCGATTTTCAGTGATCGTCCCTAATCGATCGTTTATCAATCTTTATCATCAACGAATTTTTATTTTTCGTCGATACATTATTTTTTTTTTTATTCCGCACTTTCCACTCGGATTAGCAATAATTAATATATATATATTTTTTTTTTATTTTTTGCTTTTCTTTTTTCCTCTTTTTGTTTTTGTCGAATTGATTTGACTTAATTATTCGTCGCGGAGGGTATTGAAACACTCTCGCATCGGGCACGTGCTAGTGCCCCCCCCCCCCCCTCCGCATACTCGTTATTATCGATCGCAATGTCCATCGAAATCCGAGTCGTGTACTCCCGGATGCTGCTACGTATGTACGTTTTATACGTGTACACGTGTCCACGCGCGTTTACGTTTGCGTCCTGTATAACAAAAGTGTACGGTGTAAAGTGGGCGGTTTATTAAGGTAACGCAATTGATTTATTTCACCAGGTTCCAATGACGTCGAGAAACAGCCAAGTTTTGCATTCTCGCTATTACGCTGACATTCCATGTTCCAATTTATTTTTTCTTCTATTTTTATATAATAATATTTATCTTTTTATTTTATTCGAATAAAACTTATTTTGTTTTTTTTTTTATTTTTTTATTTTAGCTTTCTTTTCATGGCTATTTTCGTTTTCATTTTATCTTTTTATTTATCGTTGTTTCATTTTTCATTCGATCTTCGTTTTATCCTTATTTTATTCTCGATACGTTTTTTTTTTTTTTTTTTTTTTTTTTTTTTTTTTTTTTTTCTTTTTTTTTGGGGTTTTTTTTTTTTTTTTCCTTTTTTTTTTTTTTCTTTTTTTTTTTTTGTTTTGTTTTTTTTTTTTCTGTTTTTTTTTTTTTTTTTTTTTTTTTAATTTCTTATTGTTTTAACTTGATTTTATGCTCACTTTTGTCGGTATTTTATTTTTCATTCGATCTTCGTTTTATTCTTTTATTCTTCCTTGATTTTTTCATTTTTTTTTTCATTTTGATATTTCCAAAAAAAAAAAAAACAAAAACAAAAAAAACAAAAAATTCGAATCGAAAAGAATATTTTTTTGTTAATTTTTTCCTGCTTCCACAATATTTGTTTGTTAATCAAATTTACTGATACAAATGTATACAATTTTCCGATTGAAAACGTCAACGTTTTCTTAAAATGAAAAATTCTCGATAAACAAACACCGGTTTTAAATTTCTTCAATTTTTATTTAATTATCTCGACTTTGAAGAATAAATTCGAAAAAACGAAGCAATTTCTCGAGTTGCGCCACTCGTGAATATTGCATGGAATAAATATCGTTGGTTTTCGCTCGATTCGTTCCGCTCCCCTCGCAGCTCGATATCTCCCCTCCCCCCCCCCACTTCGCCGCAACCCTCGACCTCCCCTACAACTCTACCGATCGTCTAATCCACTTTTGGTGTTTTCTCAACGGTGAAGATTGTGCAAGCCCCGGAAAGCCGGTGGTGATAATTTTCAGCTCTCGCCGCGATGCAATTTGTCGCATGAAATTATACAACCGCGATAGAGGGTGTTGCTCAACGGTGCAATTGATTTTGGTCACTTCGTTTATCTGGAACAGAAAAATAAATCGCTTTTCCACAACCCAAACGTTTCGGTTGGGTCTTGATAAAATTATTTTTCTTCATCATTTTTTTTTTCAATTGTAAAAATATAATTTTTCATACAATTTTTTTGAATTTTGAATCATCGTAATATTTTTAAAATTATTTTTTTTTTTTCAATTGTAAAAATATAATTTTTCATACAATTTTTTTGAATTTTCAGTCATCGTAATATTTTTTAAATTATTATTTTTTTTCAATTGTAAAAATATAATTTTTCATACAATTTTTTTGAATTTTCAATCATCGTAATATTTTTTAA
>JAPYZI010005470.1:0-10246 GCA_030523105.1 Ophioninae sp. A BG-2022a | reverse complement strand
AAAAAAAAGGAACATTGTGAGCCCGCCGGGCGACGATTCGCGACGCGTGTAGCCGGTGCTGCTTTCGCGCGTGGTTAAATTGTTTTGTTTTTTTTTTTTTTCACCCTGTTCGCGTTGTTTTTCGACACTCCCGGAATACGACGAGAGTGAGACTTTTATTCGCTGCCGGAAAGAGACAGGGATATATTTCGAGAGACTCGAACCCGTCGATTCGGGTTATTTTTTTTTTTTTCTTTTTTTTTTTCTCTTCGTTTTCGATACCCCGTTCGAAAAATCCGCTTTACCATCGGTCGGTAAGTCGATACCGATCTTCGCGACAGTCCGCCGATCGCGGCGTTCTCCGACACCGCCGGATCGACTTTACGACTTTTTTTTTTATTTTTCAAATTTCTTTTTTTTTTTCGCGAAAAATGCAGCCTCGAAAATCGGCTTGAAGTGTTATTTCGATAGACGATTTTTTTTTTTTTTTCGTTATTTTACGATCGGTAGAGAAATCCAAACAAAATTAAACAATTTTTACGTGACATCGACGATAGCTGTAAAAAAAACGAGAAAAAAATCGAAAGGATATCGCGGTTTCACGAAAAAATCGGCGATTTTCTCGATATCGTTAAAAATCGGTTCAACCGATCGCGCTTTTACGGTGAAATAAATATTCCCTAGGAAAAATCAGGGAGGGAGAAAATAAAAAAAAATCGTTTAAGGAAAAAATCGATAAAAATCGTTTAAGGAGAAAATAGAAAAAAATCGTTTAAGGAAAAAATCGATAAAAATCGTTTAAGGAGAAAATAGAAAAAAAATCGTTTAAGGAGAAAATCGGAAAAAATCGAAGAAATTTAAAGTGAAAATCGAAAAAAATCCTCTAAGGAGAAAATCTAAAAAAAATCGTTTAAGAAAAAAATCGAAAAAAATCGTTTAAGGAGAAAATCGAGAAAAATCGTTTAAGGAAAAAATCGAAAAAATCAAACGAGAGATCGAAAATCGTACATCGGGTACCACGCGTTGACGGATCCAATTGTCATCGGGGATCGGATTAATCGTTGCTAAAAGTGTGATATACACGTGCGTGAGAAAAGCCGGTCAGACGAGGATCTCCCCGAACGGGATAAAAGGAGAGGAGTACAGAATCGTAGCAAAAGAAGAGGAAAAACGAAAAGTGAAAAAAAAAAAAAAAAAAAAAAAAAACGGACAGCGAAAAAAAAGTAACAAAAAAGTAAGAATTCGCGGCTACACAAAGAGGATAAAAAGTAATAGCGAGTCTTACGATCGCGAGCGCCGACCTAACCGGTTTCTCTTCCTCGTGTGTGCGCGCGCGTGTATCGTTAACCCGCGCTCTCGTTCACCGATGTATTGGCTATTCTTGACGATAGGCCCTTAAAAATCTAATATTTTCATCGCGTCGCGAAACCTTCCGAAAAAATCGTTCCCGAAACCAAAAAAAAAAACGTAAAAAAAAGTGTTGCCAAAAAAACGAGAAAAAATTTTTTTTTAATTGTGAAAATTATCGAAAAATAATCGATTTAATTTGTTTTCTGATTATTTTCATAATTTTTTTTACCTTTCTTGCGCAACGACTTTTTTTTTACGTTTCTTTCAGTTATCGAGTCATTTTGCGAAATTGATTTTCGAAATTAAAAAACAAAACAACGATCTTGTCGCTTTTTGTTTTTTTTTCTTTCGAAAATTAATTACGATAATTATCGATCGTATTTCGCCTTGAAATATTTTTTAATGTAATATCATTGGCCGATATAAATTTTCGAAAAATCTTACAAGCGCGAGATGAAAAATCGATCGTTTTGAAAAACAAAAAAAATTAAATTGGAAGTGCTGGATTAAAAGGACGGGGGAGGGGAGTGTAGAAAGGAAAAACCGTTTTAAAGCCGAAACGATCGAACCAGCTTCCGGAAAAGCTCTCTCTCTCGTTCGGAAGTTCGATGACCTTGAAACTTTCCAGCACCACTCGTACATACCGGAAGTAAACAAATTCGTGGTTTTTTCCTGACTCTCTCGAGCCTCGATCGATCCTCCTACGCTCGAGAATTTTTTTTTTTTTTTTCGTTTCGTTTCGTCTCTTTTTGACATTTTATCTCGCGATATTCCGTCGCCTCCAGCGACCGGAAGTACCCGGTTTCCCTTTCCCGCGACGAGAAAAAGACAAAAAACGTCGAATTGTGCAAAAAAAAAAAAAAATCTCGCGTTAGTCGAAACAAATCCGAGCTCCGAGTAAATAGGTTTAGGTAGGTAAAAAAGTTGGGTGCGTTTTTGGTGAGTCCTTGCAGTTACCGGAAGTCCTCGAAAAAGCGAAAGTAAATCATCGAGTCTTCGAAATAACGAGAAGTCCTCAAAATAGCCAAAACAAATCGGCGAGTCCTCGAAATAACCGGAAGTTCTCGAAAAAGCGAAAATAAATAGTCGAGTCCCCGAAATAAACGAAAGTCCCCAAAAAATAAAATATAAAATTTTCGTTTCCTGAAATAACCGGAAGTCCCTAAAAAAAAATCGAAAAAAATCGTCGTGTCTCCGAAATAACTGGAAATTAAAAAAAAAACTGATAAAAAAAATCCTCAAGTCCCGAAATAATCGGAGGTCTCCAAAAAATCGGGAAAAAGAAATTCTAGTCCTCAAAATAACCGGAAGTCCCCAAAAAAATGTAAAAAAAAATCCTCGAATCCCCGAAATAACCGGAAGTTCCCAAAAAAATGTAAAAAAAAATCCTCGAATCCCCGAAATAACCGGAAGTCCCCCAAAAAATCTAAAAAAAATCCTCGAATCCCCGAAATAACCGGAAGTCCCCAAAAAAATGTAAAAAAAAATCCTCGAGTCCTCGAAATAACAAAGAGTCCCCAAAAAAAACGAAAAAAATCTGCGAGTCCTCGAAATACCACAAGTTACCCGGCACAGATACGAGAAGAGGTTGGAACGTTCGGTTGGAACGTGATACACGTAACGAGGACACGCGGGAGTAAAAGACGAGGCGCGGTAAACAAGTCGAAATACCTTGTAGTGTCAAGCGATCGTAAGGATTACAAAAGTTTCGTCGCAGCTTCTCCACGTGACGATAAAGTGTTCCGGACCAATTAAGAGCGACCGAGAGCTCGTTTGGCATCCGCCAATTTGTGGCTATTAAATTTCTTCAACGTTTCACCGAGCTATTTCCTCGGCCGAAAAAAAAGAAAAAAAAAAAAAAACCCAATCAATATCAATAAAACGAAACTCAAAGGAAATCCATACACGCTTGGATATTCTCGTGCAGTGACGACAAAACCATTTTAGGATCTCATTTTGTGCACATCACGAAGATTCGAGGGATACCCGAGTGAATTGCAGTTCGTTTCTTCGACGTGTTTAAATATTTATATATATATATATATTTATTTATTTATATATATTTTGATTATTACACCAAGTGCAGTGTAAGTGTGTGCGTGAAATTGCAGTTCCGTTTTTAAAATCGTGCTTCGAGTGAACACAAGATCGGATAACGTTTTCGTTCAAGTGAGTTCAAAAACGCAGCACGTTTTAAACTAAACTTGGTTAATTATTAGATTGGGGGAATTCTGCATTTTTTTATGATACTTCATCCCAATTTTATCGTGTGATTTTGTATTTTTGCTATAAATTACTTTAATTGGTTAATAATAGTGAGATTTAGTTGGCGAAGGCTCATTTTTGAAATTATTAAACCCAAACAAACAAACTAACCCAAAAACTTTGATTATTTATTAAGTTATTTAGGTTTGTTTGGGTTTGTTTGGGTTTGGTTGGGTTTATTTTGGAAGGCTCGTTTGGTTAAAAAATTGGACTCATTTTGACGTTTCGGTGTCGAAGTATAATAAATATCCCTATTTTATTGAATTTTTCACCAAACTTCAAAACCTCATAAATTATGGAAATATTTAAAAATATCGGGATTCGCAGACTAAATATTATTGGTAATGACTAATTAAAGTAATTTATGAAAAAAAAACAAAGCTGATGCTAAAAATGGGATGGAACTCCACATGTGTATAATTACCTTAGATTAATTTATTTATGTAATAATTAATTAATTTTTTATTTTTTTATGAATTAAATTAGATTTGGTTAATTTAATAATTTTTTATTTTTTTTTTATGAATTAAATTAGATTTGGTTAATTAGAAATGCAGACCCAAACAAACCCAAACAAATTTGATTGAAACTAAACTTTACTTTGAGCTTGATTAAACATCAATTTTGTTTGCAATTAAATTGAACGTTGAATTTAATTTTTAATTTTATTAACGTTATTATTGACTTGATACTTTTAATTGATCGATTAATTAACTGGTCAAACTTCGTTGAGGAAGTAATTTGGTTAATTAATTTGGTTGCTAATTAAATCGTTTGTTTTTTATGTTGGCTCTCCGTTAATTGAACAAGAAGGAATATTGGTTTTTGACGTTAACGAGGAGGACGTGCTTATTAATTATTAATTAATGGAGCCCATCGGAAAAATCAAGTTTATTTAATCAGCTCTCAAGCGATAATTCACTTTTTGAAGATATTTTATTCGCCAGTTACAAATTTATATTCTCGGAGGGAAAAAGTGGGGAGAAAGAAAATATTTACTATTCAGTATTTTTCAGTATTTTGTATTTTTTTACTATTTGGTATTTAGTATTTTTTAGTATTTAGTAATTTTTTAGTATTTAGTATTTTTTTAGTATTCAGTATTTTTTAGTATTCAATATTTTATATTTAGTTTTTAAATATTTTTATCGTAATTTTTTGCGACGCGTTGGACACGTGGAAAATTTTTTTCTCTATCGAGAATTGAACGAAGCTGCGAAATTCCATGCATTTCGTGCTCATACAGACGTGCAAAAAAATTACAATAAATCTGACTGAAAAAGAAAAACGTATCTGAAAAAAAAAAACGAAATAAAAATGAGAATCGAGAAAAACGGATGCAAATGAAAGCGAAGGTACAGGCTGGAATAAAAAAGTGGAAAAAACCTGGAAAAACAAATTCAAATCAAAGTGAAAGAAATCGGAGGGACGAAAAATCACCAGGAAATATAAATCCGAATAAAAGCTAAAAATATGCGAGAGGGAGAGAGAGAGAAAGTGGGAGAACGATTATTTAAAAACTTTAAGGGATGACACGAGGTTGAATATTTTTTTTTAAATAAAATTCATTTATCCATTCACCACAAATTTCGAAATTGAAAAACATCATTTTGCAATATTCATCGTTACACACAAAAAATCAGAAAAATTATAATTTCGAAAATTATTTTTCAAAAACAGTTAACAAAATGTTCGTAAAGTATCTCGACCAATATTTTTAAATAAAAAAAAATGACATTTTCACTTAGCTGTGATCAATTTCAAAATGCAACACTTTTTAGTTACTCAATTTTTTAAATCAAGTTAAAAGGGTCATAAAATTCTGAAAAAAATTGTCAACGTACGAGAATATTTAAACTTTCTATAAAAAAAAAATCGATCAAATTGGACGAATAATTATTGAGATAATAATTGTCAAAGTTTGTCCATGTTTTCCATCGTTTATTCGGGTCTGATCACTTACGAACTTCAACCACTTGAGGCTCAAGAATACTTATCGTTAATTATGAAAAGAAAAATCGTTGATAGAAATCGAATTGAGAAATTTCATTAGTTTGGTGAACTGTTTGATCGCAGGTGTTTGAGAGAAGCAGGAAAGAGCGAAAGCTCGTATTTATCGCGGAAAGTGTCACGCAAACGGCCTCAAGATTCAGCTGGACGTCATGCCCTGGTTCATCCTATTTCTACTCCTGCTAGCTGTGATGGAGGCGTACCCCCAGGAAGCGACCCCTTCTCGTCTACCGGACATCTATTGGAACTCCACCAATCCAATGTGAGTCACGTATTCTCATTTATTTATGCTTATGCGATCTATTTTTTTTATTTTTTTCGATCATTTTTTTGGCGCGGTGTCGTCGAAAGTGGTGAACAAATGGTCACCCACGTTTTCGCAGAGGGAATCGTCCCACGTGGCTCGTAAAGCTACGGAGATTTCGTCGCCATTTTTCAAAACTTCTTGTACAGTTACGTTCCAAAACGAGCTGTGAATATCTTTTTTTCTGTTGTTTCAACTGTCAAACTGTCAATTGACAGGCTGTCAATCGTGAAACTGTCAATTGAGAGGATGTCAATTGTAAAACTGTTAATGGAGAGGGTGTCAATTTTAAAACGTTTAATTGAGCGGGTGTCAACTGTAAAACTGTCAATTGAGAGGGTGTCAATTTTTAAAAATTTTATTGAGAGGGTGTCAATTGTGAAACTGTCAATGGAGAGGGTGTCAATTGTAATGGAGAGGGTGTCAATTTTTAAACGTTTAATTGAGAGGGTGTCAATAGTAAAACTGTCAATGGAGAGGCGGTCAATATTTAAACTTTCAATTGAGGGGTTGTCAGTTTTTAAACTGTCCATTGACAGGCAATTAATTTACATACTGTCAATTGAGATGGCGTGCATTTTTAAACTGTCAATTGACAGGCTGCCCGTTTTCAAACGAGTAAAACCGCGAATTGACAGTTTGTCAACTTCCACATTTGATAAAATTGTAAATTGATAGGCTGTCAATTTTCAATCTTCATAAAATTGTCAATTGGCAGGCTACCAATTACCAAACTTGTTAAATTACATAACAATAAATAATCAAAAATTGTGCGAGGGTGAAATTAGTCGCGCATCTTCAGATGCAACAACATTTTGTCATTGTCTTTGACAATGGCATTTTGACATTTTGGCTTTGACAATGACATTTTGACATTGACATTTTGTCTTTGACAATGACATTTTGACATTGACGTTTTGTCTTTGACAATGACATTTTGACATTGACGTTTTGTCTTTGACAATGACATTTTGACATTGACAATGACATTTTGACATTGACAATGACATTTTGACATTGACAATGACATTTTGACATTGACAATGACATTTTGTCTTTGACAATGACATTTTGAAATTGACATTTTGTCTTTGACAATGACATTTTGACATTGACATTTTGTCTTTGACAATGACATTTTGACATTTTGTCTTTGACGATGACATTTTGACATTTTGTCTTTGACAATGACATTTTGACATTTTGTCTTTGGCAATGACATTTTGTCTTTGGCAATGACATTTTGTCTTTGATAATGACATTTTGTCTTTGACATTTCGTCTTTTGGCTTTGACAATGATATTCGTGAAGACTCGATCGTTCGGACAAGTGTGTCGACAGTCTTTTTCTCTTCGTTTTCCATCGTCCTTCCAGCCGGTGGTCTTCGATGGAGAACAAAACGTCCGAGTCAATCGAGTATGTGACTCGATGTCTCGGGCCAACTGAGACGAAACGGCGGAGGTTCTTCGCGCTCTCTCCTCTTCGCCAACGCGAACCGGAAATTTAAAAAATATCGAGAAATCGATCGTTGATAAGATTGAACGAACGCGAAAGACCGAACCGTATATTTCCGCTCGAGTAAAGGACTCGTCGAGAAACCGATTGCCGATGAATGCAACCCCCACTCTTCCCGTTTCTTCTCTCCTTTCATTCTTTCACCCAAACTCCATCTACTCCCATGGAATATGCATGTATCCTTCGTCAATCGTCAGATCCACCACGGACTTCACCCACCATCGTTTCAGTTCCCAATACGACCATCTTTTTTCGTCCAATCATATTTTTCCACGAGCAAGCAAAAAGACATTTTTTCGCTGGCAAAATGTTTATTTATATTTTCAATGTTGTCTTATCAAGTCTCTTGTATGACAAATCAATCTCTTTATCTCTTTATGCAAAAGAAATTATATTCTTATTTATTAAAAAAAAATTGTTTTTCATAATTATATTTATTATTATTTGATTTTTTATTATTCGTTTGATAAAAAGATTTTTTGTTTAAAGAAATTATTTTTTTTGTTTTTCTTTAAAAATTAAAAAAGAATCTATTTATAGTTTTAGATATTTTTTAAATATTTTTGTTTGGTATTTATATTATTTATATTATTGAACATTGCTAACTGTGAATTTAATTATTGAATTATTATTATTTGATACCTTATTATTCTTTCTAATTAAAAGATTTTTTTTTTCAAAGATATAATTATTTTTTTAACTTAAAAAATGAAAAAAACAATCAAATTACCGTTGTAATTGTTAAAAATTATATATATTTTATATGTCACATATTTCTCTACAATGTATGTATATTATTAACATTATTATTATAAATACTTAAAATAACTATTATTTATCATTAATATATATCATAATTAATTCTAATTAATTACATATTAAATTATATATTTATTATTTTTTTATGTCTAATAATTATTTAAAATTTCTTTACTTTTTCAACGAAACATTTTCTTTCCCTTTGACCTTCAATTTTCCTTTTATCGAATTTTATCCATTTAAAAAAAATATTTTTCGAAAAAAATAAAAAATGTACGTTCTCTCTCGTGGAAGCGTCCATTAAAAATGGTCGTTTCATTTTTCGTCGAAAAAATGAAAGGTGAACGAAAAACGAAAGAAAAGAATCAAAAAAGAAAAAAGACAAATGAAACGAGTGAAAAGTTCGCGCTTATCCCTCCGTTCGGTCTTGGTCTCGCGGCCCCGTTGCGCTCGTCTGTCTCTTTCGATTACATCTTGGCTTCGTTTCGCGAGGGTTGCGCGCGAAACCTCTCGCGCCCCGTAACGCGTGCGGCTTTCAGTGAGATTGATAATTTATTTAAGTGCCACGGTGGCCCCCTGGGTGCTGATCCATAATTTCATACCGAGCTTGCGACCTGCGCACACCTACAGACTCGTACACGTGTGCAAGAATATATTGTTGATTAATCAACGAAAATCGTGTTTTCGGAGGTGTTCCACGAAAATCATTTAATTCCTGATAACCCCACTGTGATTATCGGTATATTTATTCAATTCCGTAAATTTTAAGTACCCACTCGACAATTGACATTTTTAACGTTGACAGTTTTAACGTTGACAGATTTATGACAGGTACGTAAAAGCTTGACAAAGGATGGGTTGAGGGTAGACAGTTATGATAGAAAGCTTGAAAATTAAGGAATTGACAATTGACAGTTTGACTATACGAAGCTTGAAGATCGAGGAATTGACAATTGACGGTTTGACAATAGGTAGCTGGAAGATCGAGAAATTGACAATTGACGGTTTGATAATAGGTAGACTGGAAATTGGGAAGTTGACAATTGACGGTTCGACGAGAGGACGCTTGAAAATTGAGCAACGGTCAATTGACAGTTTAACAATAGAAATCTTGAAAATTGACAAGTCGACAATAAGAAAGCTGCGATAGAAATCTTGAAAATTGACAAGTTGACGATAAAAAAAGCTTTGATAGAAAACATGAAAATTGCCAAGTTGACAATTGACAGTTTGACAATAGAAAGCCACGATCGAAATCTTGAAAATTGCCACATCGACAATTGACAATCCGATAATTGACAGTTCGACACCTGACAATTCGACAATTGGCATCTTTACCCAAACAAACCCAAACAACCCCAAAAAAACCCAATCAAACCCAAACAAACCCAAACAATTGACATCCTACAGCCCCCTCCAAATCTTAAAATTTCAACAATCGTCAACCGAAATTCCCAAAAAAAAAACAACACCAACAATTGACAATCGAAATTATAAACAAAAAAAACCCCACCCTTGACAATTGACAGTTCCCAACCCAAGCTCTGTTATTGTTGCCGTTTTATCCGAAAATCGAGAGCTGGAAGATGGATCGTTAGCGGCGCAGGTTGCTACTGCACGAGGATAAGTTGCATCGGGATGCAAGCTGATTAGTCCCGGCGCTGCGATACACTCCCCCTCCCCCCCCCGCCCCTCCACACCGCCCCATCGCTACATCACACTTTCACCCCCTTCCCTTCATCCTCTTCCCTTCGCTCCCTCCCTCCTCCCCTTTTCCCTTCACCCCCTAGCCGCTTCCCAGTAGGGCGTACGTTCGCCGGGTACTTCCGGACTGACGCGATGCACGGAAGGGCCTCGACGGTGACGGTTCGGGTTATAAAGTACAGCTGACGCGAACCCGCACGTATGATACATTTTACTTCATCCTTGGTATCCCTTGTTACCTCCGTTCGTTCGTTTTATATATGTCCTCGTATCCACTTGCAACATCATCATACAGTGTCGCCTTCAATCTCCCCCCCCCCCCCCGACCCGTCGCCGCAGCATCCCTGCCGAGACGACTCG
>JAPYZI010005469.1:0-10246 GCA_030523105.1 Ophioninae sp. A BG-2022a | reverse complement strand
ACAAAAACCCAAAAACAAAAAAAAAAAAAAAAAACACAAAAAAGAACGTGAAGAGAGTGCGAGGCCCGTTTTATTTTTGCTACTCGGAGTAAATTGGATCTGAATGTAACGGCGGGATGGAACACGAAGAGGGCACTCGAGAATGTTAAGATGTATAGACCCAAAAGCTGAAACGGTCACCCAGTGCATAATGGTTGTATTAATTAGATAGATAGTTCGAAAGAAAAACCAATTAGCGCGAGCGCGAAGCTTCCTAGGTTACAATTAAATAATAACGATCGTAATAAATAACAAATGAAAATGAATGATCGCGAACGGAGGCCGTAAGAAAGCTGGGAAATACGATAAACCGATGTACATGTGTAAATAAGCCAATTACCGTTACGTCTCTCGCGAGGGAAGAAAAAGAAGAAACACTCGTCGAATTTTCTTTTTCTTCCCTCCCTTTCCCTCTCTCGCTCTCTCCTAGACGCAGTACCAGTTAAAATTAATTATTATCTAATCTTAGTGAATAATTTATATCGATCCGTGGAAAAAGCAAAAAACAAACAAAAAAAAATGAGTATCGCTCGAAGACCAACGGCTATAGCGCTCAGGTACTAAAAAAACGAATCCGGTGAAGTGACAACTGTCACGATCAAAACAACAAAAGGAGGACTTTTTTTTTTGTTCCTCTTATAAACGAGTTATTTAACATCGAAGCAGGATTTACGTATTTACACGTGTATTTGTATGTACGTGTGTAGAGCGAAAGGTCCAATTGGGCATAATTTGTGACACAATCGCGAGCTCGGAAAATTCCGAAAAATGTCAGCTCCGATTTCTGTCCGATCTCGACTATCGATACATGGCTATATATATATACATATACATATATATATAGGGAGAGAAAGAGAGAAACGAAATACAGCACGTGCCGAGTAGATATCGATTAACCAATTTGTTATCGTCGATGGAATTTGATTGAAAAATGAAATTAGCTCTAGTAATTATCGAAAAAAAAAAAATGAAAATTGCAAGATTAATAAAAATTCTAAACGCAAACAGTTTTAATTGAATTAGCGAGAAAATACTTTGAGAAAATGTTGAAGTTTCTCCTTGAATTCTCGGAACAGCGATATTAGAAGTTATCGTTGAAGAAAAAAAAAAATATGCAAACTCGAAGTAACCCATAATTATGAAACCAAAAAGTGTAAAGTATTTTTGAAACTTTAGAAAATTGATTTTGAGTGTTGTTATCGACCGATATCAGGAATCTCGGCACGCGCTTATTTTAAAGAATACATATACTGTATATTAAACATGTATGTATGTATATATGTATATTAAATCGAAAGTGTACTCACGCGCATCGAATCGTTCGGTAATGTTGAGTCAAACGAATAAACTCGATGAAGATGCGAAGGAAAAAAATAATAAACAAATTAAAGAAAAAATAAATAAGACGTATCGACGAATCGAAATAATATACATAAACACGAATATATGTACCGGAAGCTCGCGAGCTCGATATCACAGGTTAAAAAATTTATTGAGAGCGAGAGAGAAAATAGGAGAGGAAAATAACAGTGTGTCGTATCGATGTAACGACGATGCTGATTTTCACAATGAAATTTCAAAAAAGTGAGATGGAGAGAAAGAGAGGGAGAGAGAGAGAGAGATTGGAGATCCTAAAACATAGTTATACAAAATTGAATCCACAATCCGGTTAAGAATCGTAAAAAAAAAAAGATTAAAAAAGATAACCATTCAAAGAAAAGAGCAAATACTGAAAAAAAGATACAGGAGACGACCGTAAAAATATGCGGATGGAAAACGACTCGCGAGATTCTCCACAGCTCAGACATTTTCTCTCTCTCTCTCTCTCTCTATCGCTCCATCTGAGGTCCCAAAACGGCGCTAACGATATTTAAAAAAATCTTGTAAATACATTTCTTGTAGATACGAAGAGATGAAATTTTCACCGATAGCCATTCGGGTGATCGCGGGGAATATTTGAAGAACCCGTGAAAACGATAAAAATAGAATGATAAAATAAGAAAACGAAGAACGAGAGTGGGGCGAATTATATACCTGTAAAGTATTCGGCAAAACGAACAATGGTGCGGCATTGCTTTTCTCCTTTTCTGTCCCAAACTTAGACACACGATCTGTTGTACAATGTTTCCTTTAATAATTCTGCTGCTGCGGCGTCGATTTACACGAGGAACGATGCGCGAGATAATCGAAAGAGATGTTCGGAGAGGTTAAGTTAGAAGGAGGGTTATAATGGCCGTGGGCGCGGGGCGGAAATTAATAGCTTTATCGTAAAACGTATGATATCCGTATGAATAAACGTTTCGGTGTTGTAAATAAAACAGACCATAGCTACCATTCTGAATATATGCAGACACACGTACAAACGTATATACGTTCGTATGTACACACAAACGTATGTATGCAAGTCTGTCTACGTATATATTATACATATATACATAAACTTTGAATTAGCACCAGATCACATAATTTTTTATTTGCAATTCGCTGTTCTATAAATGTACGTGCCCTAGATATTAGATAAAGAGGAATAAGAGAAAGAGAACAAAAACGAACATCTTTCGCTACACTTACATATGTGTTATACTGTATGATAATGATAATTCGTACTACTAATAATAAAATAAAATTTGAAAAATAAATCAAACTGAAATGATGAAGCTTGCATCTTCCGTACCATCGCGAAATAAGTGAGTACGAGCCTTGGAAAATAACGCACGATTCGCGATTACCCCCCCCCGGAATATCAATTTTTTTTCGTCAAAGCGAAGATTTTTCATCGATCGACATCTACCTGATAAATTCGTAGGTAAGTTACTCAAGTCGATAACTTACCGACCCTCGAGGCGACAACTTACCGCCCGTCGTCATCTCTGCAATGGATTTTTCAAACGTTTTTATTAATCTTACAATTTAGCGGAGTAAAAATAGACATCGATATGTCAAAACCGAATCGCTGTTTTACCGACAACTTTTAACTTTCATTCTTCGGGTGAATTATCGTGAATTATTGTTTCCCTGAAAATTATGCGGTTTTAGTAAACAACTGATGTATCTAAATATATCGATAACATTGATAACATCTTCATTCTTCGTGCTATCTCGGAGATTGAAACGATTTAATAAATACATGTACGCGTAATATATTTTTCAACTTCACCCAAGCTCTGCCACTGGCAGAATGGAAAATTCCTCTCCGCGCGTACTAGCGCAAAAAGGGGCTTCGTTCAATCAATAAAGTGCAATCTCCCGGTATCCCGCTCAATGTCACACGAGCATCTAAGCACAAGCAACGAAATAATCCCACACGACAGGAGTTTTACAAGCGCGTAAATAAAATTCCCACACCAATCGTTGTACGTCGTGCTTCAACAATTGGCGCTTGCGATGAAGATATGCACCGTTTTCGGCTCGAGGTCGCGCGATAGCCGTTAAAAACACATAATTGCCAATGATGAGGCGAGAATCGTCGGCGACTAAATTGATAGCGATATCTCAATATTTTGTAGATCTTAATAAAAGATATCAAGCCAATTTGTACGTGTCTTCTAACGTTCTTCTTTCTTGCGTTTGTAAAAACGGCGTCGATATTCGCGTTCTATGAGCAATGACAACTTTCTGCAAATAAATGAAATTTACTTTCAAGTCGTGAATTGATTTTTCGTATTAATTATCTTTGAGGGAAAAAATGATACTCACAGGTGGTTTCGAACCTGCGCGTTCTGCGTGGAAGAGTCTCAGGCGCGAACCGCCCCAACTACAAGCTACGACGTTTCAATCAAATTAAAGGGTAATGAAGATTCGTGTTGTGTAATAACCGTTCGACCTAGATCGTCCCCGACCGGTAATTTTCACCCCGCTCGTTCCCTGCGAACCTTCCCTAAACGTCAATCCATTCGGATTAAAGTTTAGAGCGTCTCGTAATTCCCGCTATTTCCATCATCAAGAGCCGCGCGCGATTGGCGCGTCGCTGAGCAGCGGAGGAGCGATAAGCGGTGACAATTGGATAAAGGGAGCGCTGCTGGCGTTCGCGGCGTTCATTTCGCGTTCAACCGCCGCGAACGCGACATCCCCACCAATCCGCGTAATCCCCCTCTCTACTAGCGATCAGCAGGCAACCACGAGCGGTGCACTGAAAAAAAAAAAAAGAATCACGATCGCCAACGTTACAACGAGCAATGGCCTCGTCGTCTCAGGCACAGCTGGACGAAACAGCTGTGGAGAATTTTCGCGAGTATCTTCGCATCCCGTCCGTTCAGCCGGACATTGATTACGGTAAGCTTTTTGGCACGATCTATTTTTTTTTTTTTCCATAACGACTCGAATAAATAAAGGAATGTTTCTAAATCTCGTTTATCGAGCCGTCAATGATAACGCGTTTATCGTGATATCTAGTGCGACGCGTGACTCGCACGGGAAAAACCGGAGGTCGCTCAATCAAGCGTTTCCTTATTAAACGATCTCTTCCCCCGCCAGTGATACGTGACGATACGGATCTCTCTAACTTTACCCACTTTTGTCAGATACCCGGCCGATTTTTGCCGATCGCTTGCCGGTTTTCACCGATTTAACATTTTTGCGTGTCCAGAAAAGGAGGAAAAAGTCTACATTTCGAACAGATGCCGCGAAGCGGCATTTTGACGACGCGCGACCCCGCCCCGTGATTCCCTTTGATTCTTTTCTCGAGATATCGCGACGCTATCTTTGTACTTCGCTACGACGCCGTCGAGACTTCGGAAAGCGCGTTCTTTTGCGGATACGCCCCTTTCTTGAATCCCAACCTCCCCTTCCCCTTGCATGCTAGCCACGATTCAATCTCGAATTCTTCGCGTCGTTGCAGTTGAAAAAAGAAGTGTACGTTATTTTTTGGTTTCATTAGAGTGATTAAAAAAACGCCGAGACTTCGTCGGCGTTCCCGGCGCGTCCGTTTGTTCGTGATATATTTTTTCACTTCAAACTTTCCGTGAAAGTTGAAAAAAAGCCGGCAATACCGATAAAAGCCGTAAGTGGAAAGAATTGAAAAATGTTTCATTTCTATCAGATGAATGCGTCGCGTTCCTCAAGAAACAGGCCAAGTCCCTGGATCTGCCGGTCAAAGTCTACGAACACTACAAGGGCAAACCCATTGTCGTTCTCACCTGGCTAGGAACGGAACCTGGCCTGCCAACGATCCTTCTCAACAGCCACATGGACGTCGTGCCTGTCTTTGCTGTGAGTATTGTATCTTCCGAGCAACTAAAATCCAAATTCAGCGGATGCGCGCTATAAATCACGAATATTCAAAGTTTCATGATTTTTCAAAATCTCCAACGATCGATCGTTATTTTCGACATCGATTAAAATGTACATTCCGTTAATTGCGCGCCGGATCGCGCTCCGACACATTCCTAATACATTTATCAACGCTGCGTTTCAATTTCAATTCCCAATCGGATTGGGATCCAAGTCGGTTAGTCCGGAGCTTTCCGTTGACTTCTTTTTTCCTTTCCAGGAAAAATGGACTTATCCGCCTTTCGAAGCCCACATGGACAAAGCTGGTAATATTTACGCGCGTGGTAGTCAGGACATGAAGTGCGTCGGTATTCAATATCTCGAAGCGATACGTCGCATGAAGCTAAGAAAGGAACGCGTAAGGAGAACGATACACGTGTCGTTCGTGCCTGACGAGGAAATCGGCGGAGTTCTCGGCATGCGCGAGTTCGTCCATACGGACGACTTCAAGAGTTTGAACGTCGGTTTTGCGCTGGACGAAGGTGTTGCCTCGCCGAGCGAAACTTTCTATCTCTTCAGCGGTGAACGATCTATATGGCACGTTTGGATTCATTGTCCTGGCGATCCTGGACATGGATCTCTCCTGCTTCCCAATAACGCGGGAGAAAAAATTCGCTTCGTTATCGATCGCTTCATGGACTTGAGGGCGAAGGAAGCCGCCAAATTGGCCACTGGACGGTACAAAATGGGTGATGTTCTGTCCGTCAATCTCACGCAATTACAGGTTGGTTTTAAAAGTCACGATACAATGAAAGTTACCGTTTTGCGACAAAATTAAGGATTCATAATAGAGTTGACGAAAAAAATTTGTAATTCATTCTCGAATATTGCGTTTCGTACTTCATCGCATTTTTTTTTTTTTTTTCAACATGTCTTACTAAATAGGATAATCGGTGAGTACGCGCGAACGTTCGCGAAAAAATTTTGCGACGATGTACTCGATTTTCGTACTCATCGATCATAATAATAATTATTATTATTTTCCCTCCTAATTGAATCGTTCGAATTTCCAGGGTGGAGTTCAGACGAACGTCATACCAGAAAAATTGGTGGCCGTTTTCGACCTGAGATTACCACCGACCGTCGATCATGTGGAAATCGAGAAAATGATCAACGACTGGTGCAAAGAGGCTGGCGAGGGCGTCCACGTGACGTACGAGCAAAAAAATCCAAAAATCGAATCCACCAAACTCGACGCGACTAATCCATTCTGGCTAGCGTTTAAAGCTACCTGCGACAAGATCGGCGTCAACATCGAGATCGGCGTTTTTCCCGGGGGTACTGACAGCCGATACGTACGATCGGTAAGTTCATTCGAAGTTAACAATAATTCATTTTCAAGATAAGATTTGCCGAAAAGTATGTCCGAATTTGTACTGAAAAAAAAACAGGGTAGAAATTGCGAAAAATTGAAATTACCAATCGATGGAATGAAAAATATTAAATCTTTCGTTCGTTAAAACTGCGCCAATGTCCGAAACAATTTTTTTTTCTTCAAACGTCAGAAAGAGTAACAAAATGTAGTTCAACGTTAAAGGAACCGATTTTTTTAGGTTGGAATTCCTGCGATATGTTTCTCGCCGATGAACAACACGAAGATTTTGCTGCACGATCACGACGAGTATCTGAACAAGGACGTGTTCCTCCGGGGCATCGAGATTTACATGAAACTCATCCCGGCAGTGTCGAACGTGTAAAAAAAAAAAAAACAACGAAAACCGCGAGCCAAAGAGGTTATAAAAAATTCGCGTAATTATGAAAATACTCATCAGCGTTGAGAGTTCGATAATTGTGCACTACTAATGCAAATACGTAAAAGAAAACGATGAAAAATTGAACGAAGAAAATCTCCGAAGAGAAGAGAATCACGAGAAAAGAAAGAATTCTTCTCGAAGAGAGCGTTTGATCGTACACCGATGACACAAGCTTGCCAAAGATTGGAGGAAAAGCTACGACGTTTCGCACGTGAATTAACCGACTAAACGAATCGTTACTACGAATGTTTGCAATTACATAGTTTACGAATGTTACGAGAAATGCGATGTTCAGAAGTGATATATATATAATGGAAAGAGAGAGAAGATTCGAAGATTAAAATAATTGTTTACAAGACGAAAAACCGATCAGTCAATATCGCTACGTTTCTCGCAATGTCAGCAGTGTCCGTGAGAGAATTTCCATTTTATGGCGTTTACGACGAGTGTTTCGATGTATATAGATATATGAAGTTCGGTAACTCTTGATTTTTGTCTCGTTTGGCCAAAATTGACAATTTATACAATCACGGCATTCACAGAAGTTTACAATAAGTTTTAAACTCGTTTCGATTTGACTAACATATCTCAAATGCGGTTTTATATCATTTAAATTCGGTAAAAAATATAAATTGTAAATAACGCATTTTTAAATAAATTTTATACAAGACTTTTCGAAATCGAATTTTTCGGAAGGCAAAAAAGGAAAAACGCTTCGTTTGACTTTCTAAAACGGATATGAATAGCATTTTTATTTGAAAAATCTCGTAATTTAAAAAATGCGGAATTTTTACGTAAACAAGGCAAGAATCAAAAGCGGCCATTTTTACATACCACAGAGAAATGTTTGATTTCCAGTCAAGTCCATTCAAGATTTATCAATAGAAGTGCAGAACGGAATTGGGAGCTCCAGTCGAAAACGGATGATCGAATTCGTTATAAAATTGATGAAAATTCTCGGCACTAACGTTGAGAAGAAACGCAAAAAGGAAAACTGTATGCTCACGTATTTTTATACTTTTTTCCCCGGCGGGAAAAACGCGGTAAAACGTATTTACGCAGAGTAAGAGAGAGAGAGAGAGAGAGAGAGAGCAAGAGAAGCGATGTCCCGTCGCACGTGCTATGCGAAATATACACAATCGTGCGTCCATATACATCTATAGGATTCGTAAAGAGTGCATTCTCCCGCCATAATCGCGTGTAGTGGTTGTTTCCGGAGTGATCCAACTTTTCTTTGCCCCCACTCGGGTGGTTTCTCCTCTACTCGTTGGCATCCCCACTCCGTTCGGAGCGAGTGCCCCTCCTTCTTCGTAATGGACTCGTCCGCGGTGACTCCCCGCTCCCCCTCCATATCTGTCATCGCGACAAAGCCCGGCGATAACCGCGAAACTTGTGAGAATACTCGATGCCAAAAAATCGGTCGTAAAAAAAAAGTCGAAATTGCGTGGTTCCGGTGACAAAACAAAAGAGCGATAGCGCGTAGCCGGTGCGAAAGTCGGATTGTTTTTTCGTCTCCGTCTCGCACACACGCGGCGAACGGCCGGACTCGACCATTTCGAGGGGTGGGGATGGTCGGTAGGCGCGCGCCGTTGCCCGCGCTCCTCTCTGTTTACACTCGTACGAAAGTCCTCGCGCCTCGTGGATCCGAGAGATGCACCCGCGCGCGATAAACGAACCTCCGAAGTGTCGATTGTCGATAAAGTTTGGTAAATCGAGGTCCGGTGAGGGTTCGCTCGCGACAATCAGTGGTGCGATCGTTCGAAAAAATCTGGTGGACTCGTCGAGCGGGTCTGTCCAATCCGATCGCCGCGGCAAAGTCACGTGACCCGGGATAGCCAATAGCGCACCGTGGATTTGAAATCTCGCACGGGCTCTTTGTTCGCAACGAGACTTCGCGTCAACGTTGATCCTCAGTTCCGTGAACGGGGGTCCCTGTGTCGGTGTGTTCCGTTCCCTTTTTTCTCCCTCGCCTCTCTCCTCGTGCACGGGGTTCGCGCGCCTTCTTTCGTTACACACAACACTCGCGGACCTGTGAATATCCGTCGCCGAACTCTCTCTCTCTCCCCCCGTCGCTATATTATTATTACCTATATATACGTGTACATACGTACGCGCAACGTCTATGTATATACCTACGTGCATGAGTCTCGGGTGCGTGTTTATACGTATCGCAAACGCTCGTGCTAAAGCGCGTGAGTGTGCGGATTTTTAATTTAAAAGATATCGTGCCGAAAAGAGGAAGCTTCGAGAGAGTATTCGCAACGGGCGAAGTAACGACAATTTGTGAATTATATATGTGTGAAAGTGGTGCTCGGTCGAGAGGACGACGTAGTGCGAGACTCGTCAAGACCACGGTAAGTTCAGTGAAAAATATTCTATTTGTTGGCCCCGTTTTTTTTTTTCTTTTTTCTTTTGTCGGCCGCTCGTTCGCTGAAAAATTGTGACCCGAGCGGAAAACGGGTACTCGTTTCGCGCGCCTCGCGAACGTTTTCGCGGACGAAACGGATTATTTAAGATAGTCGCGAGAGACTGTCGACGGAACGGAAAAAATAGTAAGAAATAATAGAAGGCGTGAGCCGGCTTCGCGTTCGGCAACGCAACGTGGAAGTGTCAGATTGACGCGGGAACGAGTTTTCGTGCGTGATTGTGTGCGAGGTCTCGCGCGCCACGGCGGTTGCGGCCGGTTATTTTTTCGCGTGGACTTCTCGCGAACGTTTTCGCGCGGATCTCGGAAGAGCGAGAATTTGTTCCGAAAGCGTTTCGTTGTCGCGATCGCCTTTTTTTTTTACTCATTGGATTTTCGATCGGCAACGGTTCGCAGGCAATTTTTCAGGGACGAACGTGTGAGGGCGCCCGCGGATCTTTTTCGCCATTTTTTTTTCTTCGCACGAGCTCGATGGAATTCGGACGGGGAGGGAATTTTAGGCGGGAAACCGCGCGACCTCTCAACGTCCTCTCTTTCTCTCCGTCTCTCTCTCTCTCTTTCCCGTTAATTCGCGCAGTTTCACGGGGCCGCAAAAAATTTTCGTTTAAAAATCTTCAATAAATCGTGGCAATTTTAATAAAGCTCGTAAAAAATATGGCGAATGGCTGCCAGGGGAGGGGGTTGCTCGTCGGTGCACAATTATGTCGAGGGTAAAAGATTGCGGCCGCAATAATAATAATAATAATAATAATAATAATAA
>JAPYZI010005468.1:0-10780 GCA_030523105.1 Ophioninae sp. A BG-2022a | reverse complement strand
AAAAAAAAAAAAAAAAAAAAAAAAAAAAAAAAAAAAAAAAAAAAAAAACCCTGGAAACATCGAGATCCAGAGGTGATCGAGGCGAGTGTGCGTATGAATGTTAAGGAGTATACCACTGCTGCAATTTAACTCTCAACTACCAGAACGGAGTTGAATTCCTTGGCTAACGAGTGGTAGAGAGAATCGTTAGACCGGAAATATTTGAGATTCGATGCAAAATATTTCGAGCCATCGTCGAAGCCTTTTTTTTTTTTATCCCACTCCCCTCCGCCCCGCGGTCCTCTTTATTCTCTCTTTTTTCCGGAGTTGCTTCCCAGCTATTTCAGTGGTTTACGACATTTCTCATGGTTCGATAGGCGTGCTGATGCACGCCAAAAAAGACGATCGCCTCTTCTCACAGGTTGTACGTACGAGGTGATTCCAAGAGTCGAATGAAAAATTTATATACGAAATTTCATTGCAGCAATATATAATTCAGTGTTCATCGAGCGGAACTGCTTATTTTTTCGTATTTTTTTGTTGTTGTTTTTTTTTTTTTTTTTTTTTTTTTTTTTTTTTTTTTTTTTTTTTTTTTTTTTTTTTTTTTTTTTTTTTTTTTTTTTTTTTTTTTTTTTTTTTTTTTTTTCCGTCGTTATTCTCGAAGCCAAAGTCTTACCGTCCATCTGAAGGTGAAGTGGAGCTGAAGTGTGACCGGGTCGTTGAGGGTGAACGTGTTCTGGCCGAGTGCGTGACTAGATACGTTTCCGAAGCTGCACGAGCCAATAGCCGTTACGTTCGACTGATACTCCTTTAGACAGAGCCAAAATGCTGTGGTGCACGGTTCCGTACAGGGTGGAAAATCACCACCGTTTCTTATCGCGCTATCCGTGTCTGATCCTCCGCCGCAACATCTCCCGTCGACCAGCGTTCCACGATTGTTCGTTAACGAAAGTATCTGAACTTCGAAGTAACCGCTACCGGTTGTCGCCTGTTGGAGTAACAAAAAAAGGCAAACATTCTTTTTTACTGTTTTTTTTTTTTTTTTTTTTTTTTTTTTTTTTTTTTTTTTTTTTTTTTTTTTTTTTTTTTTTATTTTTTTTTTTTTTTTTTTTTTTTTTTTTTTCATTCCGGAAGTATTCGATTGTTAATGTTGTTAAAAAATATCGATATTTTTGAATTGTTGATTTTTAGAAAAGAGAGATATATATATATATATGTATATATGTGAACAATTGGGCATTTGACATCGTTCCAACTCCTTAAAAAATTATTTCTTTAAAACAGAAGTTTTTTTCGAAAACTTTCGAGATTATGTTGATTTTCCACATGTTTTTATTTCGAAGTTTTGGTCTCGCGATTCTCAACGGACGTTAATACGTATTTTAAAGTCGATTTTACATATAAATCGGTGCTGAAAAAAAAAATCGACGACCCGTGATTCTTGAATAACAGTGATTTTACGTAACTGGCTCGAATTGAATTGAACGATTTTTTTATACGTCGTGTGTGCACGAAAATAATTTTCGTGTACAATTTTTAAAAAAGTACATGAAAATTATATGCGGACAACACACACACAAACACATATACATCAAAGGGATAATTTTTTCCATAAGTACTCAGCCGTTGTGTACACAGGTATTGAGTGCATGGTTTGTGTCATTAGAAGGAACTAAGAAGGAATACGTCACGAAGTTATTCCCGCGGCTAGTCGGGTTTGACGATGATACGTGCGCAAATACGACATCAAAGCTTGCGACAAAAATTCCGGTTATATCCGCAAATGAGTATGTGTGAATATATACTTGTTGTACGTTCGTTTTTTTTTCAATTTGACAAAATGGCGTCGGATGAACAAAAAGTATCGAAATTTGCCCTTTTTACGAAAGTTTTTCGTAAAAAGAAATAAGAAGATTTCAAAAAAAACAAAAAAAGCTTACGCAGCACGATAGAGAATGACGTTAAAAATGTTCTCTCAAAATAGTAAATAGATATCTTCAATACTCTTCCTTTGAGAGAGTGGACACCGTTTTGAAAAACACTATTCCTAGAAAAACGCGTTTAAAGATTGTAATAATTTGAATTTCGATTTAAAAATTTGAGAGAACGGTTAGAACAGTGTATACTATACGATAATAAAAAAACGATTTTTTGAAAATTTCGAGTAAAGTAGTATAAATAAAAAAAGAATAAAGCAGCAGCAATAATAGCAATAATAGTGAGAACTAAGATCTGAGAATAGGAATAATGAATATATCGAAACGATAGGTATAATGTATAATGCAGTTTTTAATTATGCAGTTTTATGACTTTTCCGAAAAACAACGGAAACAATTTTTTTTTCGCATTGAGTAACATTCATTAGTCACAATTATTGATATTACGTGTTTTTTTATTTCTTTAAACCAATCATATTCCAAACAAACCCAAACAAACCCAAACAAACAAACTCAAACAAACTAATTAAAAATTGTATAATCTTGGGTTACAAAGGGTTAAAGGTGAATTAAAATTAGCACAGCGACGAAGGATCATAAAAATAAAAAAAACTCCAAAGCTTCAGATATCGAAGTAACGTGATCTTTTTTTCTCCTTCATTGGTGCAAAAGTCACCAATAAGTGGCGGAACAAAGCTCGTGTCTGAAAGTGATCGGAAAAATGAAAAAGGAAGGTTAAATCGGTAGGATAATGTACGCCTGACGTAGATCGTGGCGAGAGGCCCTCCGGGGTTCCCACAGCCTCGCGCAGCAAGCTCAAAGCCACAGGTGACGACCGAGAAATCGTATGTGAAAAAAAAACTCAAAAAAACGTTCAGAAAAAAAAGAAAAAAAATCCTTTAACGAGTGTCTACTTGAGAAAACGAAAATATGTATATAACGCGAGTGTTTGGCCCGAGGATTTTTTTTTTTTTTCGGTCTTCAAAGTTTGCACAGTCTCCTCACGTGCCAACATCAAATTAAGGAAGAAAAGACTACGAACTCTCTTCTCTCTCTTTCTCTTCTTTTCTCTCACATTTTCCTCTCCGTTTTTGGTTAACTTTGAACGCTCTTCGAATTACGTAATTTATCCGAAAAATAAAAAGGCAACACGAATTTGGTGAACAGAAAAAAAAATGTGAAAAAAATCGTGATCCAAGATTCGTGTTCTTTTTTCCTGGTTTATTGAAGAGGACACGTTCACTACAAATTACGAGACGAGAATTCGTCGCCTTTATTACGGTCACCTTCGAGCTCTCGATTCTATTTTAAAGACTCTGATTCGTGGAGTATCATCGTTCTTGACTTTCAATATAAACTCGGAATTCTTAAGTGACCTCCCGTTGAGTTAAACTCTCAGCTTCTCCGTTCTCGTTCACGTATAACGGTCGCACGGTAACTCCTACACACCTGGTTGACACTGGAATTTGTCAGTTTTATGACTTTTTACGAGCTTGCCGACAGCTTGTTTCAAACCCTCGAATCGATCAATCATAAATCTTCGTCGTTATGCCAATAACGGGGAATTGGAAAAAAAAATATATGGACCATTTGCAATTTGGTAAATAAACGTTTCATCAGAATTTTTTAATAATCGTCCGAAAGTACTTGATGTTCTTGAAATTGAATTTATTCCTCCATCAGACTAGGTATTTTTCGATCTATTTGAGAATTATCTTATTATAATTAAAATTTTGTAATTTTTATTAAAATGATATAAGAATGATAATTTAATTATAATTCTTATATAATTTTAATAATTATTAAAATGATATAAGAATTATAATTGAATTATAATTCTCGATACTTTTTAGGCCTACGTATTTTTCGATCTATTTGAGAATTATCTTATTATAATTAAAAAATTATAATTATAATAAAAATTTCTCGGTTATTGAAAAAGTATCGACAGTTATAATTAAAATTATAATTATAATTCTCAGACGTATAATTTTAATTATAAATTTAATTGAAATTTTTCAACTTTTGAAAAAGTATGGAATCGTTGAGTGATTTTGACAGTTCTCACGAGAATTTAATCGTTCTCACAATTTCCGAAAAATTCACAAATAACAAACCTTTTATTCCCGATCTATCGAATTGCGCATCGAGTGGAAAAAAACAATTACGTGTTATTTCCGTCAAAAAAATTGATTTGACAAAACTTTGAAAAGTTCAAAATATTCGTAAGTCCATCGATCATTAAATAAAATGGTTGATTATTTTTTTCTAAAAACTTGAGTAAAAACACATAGCGGTTTTGGCAAGCGCAACGACGATACGAAATATTGATTGAGATTGAAAATTATTTCAAGCACCAAAATAGTACGAATATCTCGAAAACAACGTAATTTTTATTGAGGTTGTATTTAATTATGCTGAATGATGATGATGCTCGTTTGTCAAAATCTGTAACATTGCTGGTTTTTTTGACACCCCGTATGACCTCTCGCTCTTTTTACGACATGCTCTATATTACGTATTTATGTGTAGATGCGACGATCGTTGACGGTACGCTGCGCGGTGAAGCCAAGAAGGCATACCTTTCCGCATAGGCAGAATGCACCGAGCCATATCTGCCTGTACTCCTTACCCCTCGCAGTCAATTCCTCGGTGCCTCATCATTGTTCCCTCCACTCTTGTTTTAAACCCAAACCCAAACCCAAACAAACCCAAACAAACCCAAACCCAAACAAACCCAAACCCAAACAAACCCAAACAAACCCAAACCCAAACAAACCCAAACAAACTCTTGACAACCATTGGCAATATTTTTTCCAACACAAAAATATTTTTGAGTGACGAAATAACGTCACTTAAATTGTACTTAATACAAATTCATCGGGAGAAACACATCGAACAAATTAATATTTTTGAGTGATGATATAACTTCTCTGAAATTGTCAGTTTTGTGACTTTTTGAAATAACTGGGAAATAATTTTTTTGAGTGATGATATAACTTCTCTGAAATTGTCAGTTTTGTGACTTTTTGAAATAACTGAGAAATAATTTTTTTGAGTGATGAAATAACTTCACTTAAATTGTATTTAATATAAATTCATTGGCAGAAATACTTCCAACAAAAAAATATTTTTGAGTGACGAAATAACTTCACTGAAATTGTCAGTTTTATGATTTTTTGAAATAACTGAACGAAATAATTGAGAAATAATTTTTTTGAGTGATGAGAAATAATTTTTTTGAGAAATAATTTTTTTGAGTGATTTTTGAAATAACTTCACAGAAATTGTCAGTTTTATGACTTTTTGAAATAACTGAGTAAAATAACTGAGAAATAATGTTTTTGTACTTAATACAAATTCATCGACGGAATCACATCTAACAAAAAAATATTTTTGAGTGACGAAATAACTTCAATGAAATTATACTTAACACAAATTCATCGTCAGAAACACATCCAACAAATAAATATTTTTGAGTGACGAAATAACTTCACTGAAATTGTCAGTTTTATGACTTTTTGAAATAACTGAGTAAAATAACTGAGAAATAATTTTTTTGTACTTAATACAAATTCATCGACAGAATCACATCCAACGAATAAATATTATTGAGTGATGAAATAACTTCACTGAAATTGTCAGTTTTATGATTTTTTTAAATAACTGAGTGAAATAACAGAGAAATAATTTTTTTGAGTGATGAAATAAGTTCACTTAAATCGTATTTAATATAAATTCATCGTCAGAAACACATCCAACAAAAAAATATTTTTGAGTGACGAAATAACTTCACTAAAATTGTAAATAAATTCATGGTAGAAGAGAAGTGCGCATAGTTTTGAACAACTGTAGCGTGGCGCGTGCGATTCTCTCTTTACATACACATATATATATATTTACAAAAAAGAACACACGCGCGTGCGCGGTCAATCCGATATCTCTTTTCTTTCGACACGATGAAAAAAAAAAAAGCCCATACGTTTTACCGAAGCTGTTTCACACATTTTCTTTCACCGGCAAAAAAATCACACTACCCTCTCTCTTTCGGTATTTCTTTCACTTCGAAACTGGAGGTGAGTGAAAGTCTTCCGGATCAGGATGACCCACGCGCTCCTCGCGTGTACAAGCGAATCTTCCCATAAGATGGGAGAGAACTTGGCAAGTCACGCATTCGCCGTTTGCTCAGCAAACGATAAACTTTTATCGATAATAATAATAATGATAATAAGGACAAACAGCCGGTTGGCTGTGAAGGCACGCGATCTCAGTCCGTCATAGAAAGGGTGTGCGGTCGAAAACACACGCACGAAACTCAAAGATAACTTCCCAATTTGTCCTATTATTATCATACGGATTATCGTTTTGTTAGAAGGGAATATATTCGTGAAAAATGTTAAAAATCGATTAAATTTTATATAAAATAATATTTATCATAAAAAAGATTTATAAAAAAATGTTAAAAATCGTGACGAAGCTACTGGCGAGAGTGTGACAGGGTTTGTCATAGAAAAAGTTAGGGATACAAAAAACCGTGTGTTTCCATACCGAATCGCCTGGAATTTTTTCCGAATTTTTCTTTGATTTTCTTTTTTAATATTTTTTCGGAATTTACGAGTGAAATAGAGTCTCAAACTCTACCATAAACTTTGATAAGTTCAAAATATTCATAAGTTCATCGTTCATTAAATAAAATAGTTTATTGTTTTTTCGAAAAACTTGAGTAAAAAGGCATAGTGGTTTTGGCAAGTGCAACGACGATACGAAATATTGATTTAGATTGAAAATTGTTTAAACAATTTTGTATTTCTTTTTTTAAATGTCAAAAATCGATTTGATTTTATATGAAATAATATTTAGCATAAAAAAGATTTATAAAAAAATCTTAAAAATCGATTTAATTTTATATGAAATAATATTTATCATAAAAAAGATTTATAAAAAAATGTTAAAAATCGTGACGAAGCTTCTGGCGAGAGTGTGGCAGGGTTTGTCATAGAAAAAGTTAGGCATACAAAAAACCATGTATTTCCATACCGAAACGCCTGGAATTTTTTCAGAATTTTTCTTTCACTTTCTTTTTTAATATTTTTTCGGAATTTTCGAGTGAGATATAGTCTGAAACTTTACCATAAATTTTCTACCACCATGTATCTGTTGTATCCTACACACGGCGCTGATATAACGAAAAAGACCTCTCACGAGACGAACAACGCTGAAAACCACTGACATTAATAAAAGACAACCATTTTAGTATTTTTAACTTCAGACTATGACTGGAGATCGATTTCCGGTTCATTTTGGACCAAAAACAACGTTGGATGAAAGAGACCAAGAGACACGTCGATTGGTCTTGAAGTAATGAAACACGAAGGAAAAGATGAACGGATATCGAGAGAAACAACCGATCGAAAATACCAGCACAGGTAAGTTTCATCTTCTTCTGCTTCTCGCACGATCTTTTCGCTGCCTATCCACCTAAATCGTGCAGGTAGTAATTACCGGTGGCCGCTACCTGCTCGAGAGTGAAATAGGCCTGCCGAACATCATTTAATTTTATACATGATCGGGGTTGGTGGTTGAGGCAGGCGGAATAAAAGAAGTAGAGAAGAAGAGGAAGGGAGAGGGAGAGAGGGAGAGAGCGGGATTGATTGATCAATCGATGCTCTAGCTTAAAGTTTATGGCCACCATAAACACATAAATTAACTCAATGGGCAAGAAATAATACAAAGCTTATTATAGCTTTTTAAATTTTGAATTTTAGGTATAAGATAAGAAAAAGCGAAAGCAAAAGCGAATAATCTTAAAGCTAATCGTAATAATGTATAATCAAATGAGGGGCAGACTATAATTCGATCGTTCATGCGTGAGTTCGATGCATTTATCGGTTTAATCAATATTCATTCAACAATAGCTTTTAATGTTAAATATGAAGATTTGAATGCCGTTTGGTTTTTTGATTTCCGATAAGCGGAACAGCCGCAATCTTGGTCAGAGTCAAGCAGCTCTTTTACTCGATGTCTTCCAGTCGGCCACTGTAACTTTTATTCTATTATGTATTTCGACTTCAAAAAATTTGTAAAGCTTGTTTGAATGGTGATCGTGACATTTCAGAAACTACTTCACCGATCTTGTTCAAATTTATATAGAATCTTTAATATGTTATAAACCAGCGATTGACGTAGGATTATCATGATTCCTTCGATAGTTTTTTTTCTACGAGCGAATAACTTAAGAAAAAATGAGTAAAAAATAAAAAGTAATTTTCAAAAGTGTATAAAAAAGTCAATTTTTGTAATTTAAAATTCATTCTACGTAAATCGCTAGTGTTAAATATGAAGATTAAAATGCCGTTTGGTTTTTTGATTTCCGATAAGCGGAACAGCCGCAATTTTGGTCAGAGTCAAGCATCTCTTTTACTCGATGTCTACCTGTCGACCACTGTAACTTTTATTCTATTAAATATTTCGACTTCAAAAAATTTGTAAAGCTTATTTAAATATTAATATAGAATATGCCAAAACATTGAGATCGATTATTTCGATGGTTCGCCCGTAAAAAATTATTGAAAAAGTCGTAAAAAAAAAAACAGCCGAGAAACTAGAGGACTGTCCTGAAGATAAATCGAATACAACATTTTAATCATCCTTCCAAAACTTCTTTTAGTTTAGCCCTAATATCAATAAATAATAAGCAACAATAATCAACCAAAGGGATAATAATCGAAAGTATCAGCTTGATTATTAATCCATAGGAAAATGAACCAAAAAGGGAGAGGAGGAGATGGGCCTTCTTGCGAACAGGAACAACTCACACATATCCAGAAAATAGTCTCGTACGTTTCAGCATCTACGTGTTCGAAGGCAGTATATTCGTGTGCACGAAGAATTGAAGAAGTTTCGATCTTCTTCCAGACTGTATTTTCCTCATGCATTATCGTTCTCTTTCGGTATTTCACTCGACGATGAAAAGGGCCCACGTGTGAGTCCCGCTCGTTTCTCTTTCGTCTTTCTCTACCTGCTCTTCGTACCCTTTGAGTTCGTTCCAGTTGCTGTTTCTTCCTGAAGCCCTATACTTAATATTATTTGCGAGCTCTTTTCTCTCCCTCTTCATTTCCTTCGCTTCATCTCACCAGTTCTCCAGGTTGCAATTCCAGTCTCCTCATCCTATGCCGATGGTTGCCTTTTTCAAAATACAAGGCGCCCCCTGTTGTTTATAACCCCGCGAGACCGAATCGCTCCCTCGTCCAAATTACCAAAATAATTAAAAAGTTGAAAAACGCTCGTACGTTAGCGGCCCTTTCCTCCCTTATTACGTTTCACTCTTCGATCGCCCATCCTTATTCCTGCCGCCTCCGTGGGAAGCGAAAACTGGTTTGCCAAAATTCTGGCGCCGACCAAAGCTCTCGCCCCCTTTCTCGCCTATTCGCGATTAGACTTTGCGAGAGCTTCGAGTCGAAGAAATACATAGGGCTAAACGAGTTAAGGGGATCCTCTAGTTTCTCTGGTAGAAAAAACCGATTTCTTTTTTCATAAATCACATCTACAGCGTGAGTAGAAAATGTGTGCCAAGGGATTTTTCGATATTCGAAGTGGTTCACAAGTTACGGCCCTGGAACGAAGCGGGTATACGGATGCGCGCGCCGCGCGTGAGCGAAATTTGAAACGCGTTTTTCTCGAAACACGATTTATCGAAACGGTGACGACGATATTTCAGAAACTACTGCACCGATCTTGTTCAAATTTATATAGAATCTTTGATACGTTATAAGCCAGCTTTTAGCGTAGGTTTATCATGATTGCTTCAATAGTTTTTTTTCTACGAGCAAAAAACTTAAGAAAAAATGAGTAAAAAATAGAATGTAATTTTCAAAGTATATAAAAAAGTCAATTTTTGTAATTTAGAATTTATTCTACGTAAATCGCTAGTCTTAAATATGAAGATTAAAATGCCGTTTGGTTTTTTGATTTCCGATAAGCGGAACAGCCGCAATCTTGGTCAGCGTTGAGCACCTCTTTTACTCGATATCTTTCTGTCGACCCCTATAACTTTTATTCTATTATATATTTAGACTTCAAAAAATTTACTTGAACCAAAAAAAAATGAAATAGGAAACATATTTTATCAATATTTGTTTTTCTACTGTCTTCATTAAAACCTCTTTAATAAACATTAATAAAGCGTTACTTATAAATTAAAATCCGGCATCAAAGTCTGTGTGTTTTTTTTTTTTTTTTGGAATAAAAATAAAAAACATGACGTTTTTGGCACGAAGATAGTGCACCAACGGAAGACTCTAATTTGTTGTTTCATGAACGCATTCAGGCGTAGTTCCTTGGAGTGTTCGGAAAGTAGTCTCGCTGGTGTGAACCCGGTCGTGTAACTCAACGTTTTACCCGATCTTCTCGTATTTACTTGTAAACCGTAACGCATGCGTGCTCGTGGAAGTGCCAAGTCTCTTGGCCAAATACTTTGGCATGCCGATCGAGAGGGGCGTAGGGGAGGGGGGGGGGGAGCACGGTGGGCGTTTACGCGCGTTCAACAGGTGTACTCCGAGAGTGTCGCGAGTATCGTGTATTACGAAGCGGACGAAGGGTTACGGCAATCGAGAGCGTGTATATTGGATACTACGCTTCTGAGAGATGTTGAGAGGTAGGGAAGAAAAGCGCTCCGAACGACCATTAGTTCCGCTCGATTTACCTGGGAGGTTGATCGAGACACGCTTCCCTAGAAATATATTCATTAACAAAGACCCTCCTCCGTACGCGAACTCTGCTTGGTGTGGTTATGTGTTTTTTTTTTTTTTTTTTTTTTTTTTTTTTTTTTTTTTTTTTTTTTTTTTTTTTTTTTTGTTTTCTTTTTT
>JAPYZI010005467.1:0-10261 GCA_030523105.1 Ophioninae sp. A BG-2022a | reverse complement strand
CGAAACATCAAAACGATAGAATATTCCCAGAAAGCTCAGAAATACACTCAAACCCAAACAAACACGAAGAAATCCAAACAATGATGTTTTGTATTATTAGTATTATTTTTTTTTACAAAATTACGATCGTTATTTATCGTTAATAAATCAAACATTAATTCAATATTCAGAAAAAAAAAAAAAAAAACAAGAACCATTCTGTCTTTTCGTTCACATATCAGCGATGAAAACTTGACACGCGTTCGTAAAAGAGGATTAAAAATGATGAGGGAATTTCATACACCGAGTAAAAAAAGAAGTCTTAATTGCTCGTCGCGATAATTCGTTTCCCCTCGCGACGTTAACTTTTTCGACCGTTGTACTTCGACAAGAGAGATTTTCGAGGGAAGACTCGAAGATGAACGCAAAGGAGAACGGAACGAAGAAGTGAGAAGTAGCACGAGCCCGAGGCGGAAGGACCAAATCAAATTTCGAAAATTTGAACCTCTCAAGCCCTTCAGGGCTCGAAGTTGAGTTATGGGGCTGAAGAGGGAGGTTGAAGAAGGGTACTCGAAATGAGGGTGTGTATACGAGGCGAGGAAGAAAAACGAAGAAAAAGAAAATAATAATAATAAATCAACGATGGAGAGAAAGAGAAAAAAGAAGAGGGAAGGTTGGTGATGGCTCCCGATAGGACCGAGGAGTCTGTGTTGCCAGCTCTAATACCGAGACTTTTGGCGTTTCGTGTCGCCCAAAGTTTTCAACCCGCTGGCGGTTCGGCCGGTTACTTGGATCGAGGTACAGGGCGTGGTTCTACGATGAGAGACTCTCCTGGTATTGTTATTCATCTATCCTTCTCTCCCTCTCTCCCTCTCTGTTCAACCTAACCCCCACTTCCTTTGTCTTGGCACCTTTCTTGTCCCTGGGAGGCTCTACTTTGAGTACGAGGACTAAAGGGTCCCGGACCGTGTTTCTCCATATAGACTCGTGCTGATAGAACCGAGTCGTTCGCCAAAACTATCGCGCGACCTGAACTATAATTTGTGAATATATGCACCCGTACGGCATATATGTATATATATGGGACATTCCAAGCTGATTCGACATGGATTTGACCCGTGATTTTTTGTATTATCGTACTATTTATGAATGTCACTCGACCATTTTTTTCCGATTTTTTTCGTAACAATTTTACTCCACAATATTTATTATGAAAAAAGTTAACACCCAAATTTAAAAATCGGTGAAAAATCACAAAAATTCTGTGTCGAGTATCGAACACTGCGAGCGTTGAAAAAAAGGGTCCGTGAATTTCCTTTAACCTATAATACGCTTTTTTTGCAAAAAGAAATTTGAAACAAAAATTTTTTTAAATTGAATAAATAGCTCACGAAATATAAAAATTCTAAAAAATATCTGAAAAAATTCTGGTTAATTCTAGATTATGTCATGTAATTTTTACCTTCTTTAACATTCTGTCATTTTTCCTCTTTCATTTTTTTTCTTTCGATAAAAAGAGCGTTGACCAAAAACCCAAACAAACCCAAAAGAAACGCGCGCCCTCTTTGTTTCAACGCTCACAGTATTTGATACGTGGACGCAGGATTTTTGTGATTTCTTATCAATTTTTAAATTTGCGCGTTAATTTTATGTTTATAAAAAAATATTCCCAAGTCAAATAGTTCCGAAAAAATCTGAAAAAATTCTCGACTGAGAATTCTCGAAAACGTGACGTCTCTTAAAATCGAAGAGGTCACGTGTCAAACCCAGGTCGAATGATCATGGAATGCCCCATATACGTATCCGCCGGACTGCGCTTTCATATATACGTACACGTGTATGTAAATATATATATACGACACATAGACGAACTTGATCTCTGAGATGCCCGTTTTAATGAACTTTGCATAATGTTATTCAGGACGGTCCCCATTCTCCGTTCTCAAGCTGCGTGCTTGCATTCAACAGATCGAAACGAGAACGTTTTGGAAGATAAAACTACAAACGAAATATCAACGAACGATTAATGAGTACGAGGTCCGATAAGATATCGATCACAGAAATCCAAAATATCCATCAGAGAAACCCATAATATTTTCAATAACAAAGCTTAAAAAAAAAAAAAAAAAAAGAAAGTTAGTCACAATTATTTCCTGCTAAATATATATATATACCAATAACTAAAAAAATACATAACTATTTGCTTCAGGCTGTCTCTTCCCTCCATAAATTTCCCATACAATTATTTATTCAACATTTCCTTGGATATTAAGTTGGTGATTTTCACGATGATTTCACACTCTTGTGACGTCGTGATCATTTTAGTTCTCGTAGTATGGGAGTACTCGAACGGTAATGAGAGCGAGGGAGAAAGAGAAACGTACTGGAGAGTAGACGCCAAGGATTTTACGAGAGTCATAAAATCTAATAGATTTAACGGCCTCGAGGCTCAGCATTTAACCGAGTACGTATGCGTAAACGTGCACCCTGTATCCTGAAGATGCGGTTATACGTATACGTATGGACACCACCCGGAGAAGCGAGAAGTCCCGTGCAAGCACGTGCAGCTCAAGTGCACTCTCGTATAACTGTTATTGTATATACATACGTATATATGTATACATAAGCATAACGTTCGTAGGGCGATAGCTCTGCGGGCGCACACGTAGCGCAAAATGGAGAATAAGAGCGCGTTAAACTGTTATGCAGATCCTCTCGAAAGCTGTGCATGCGATATACCGGAATAATGGGGTCGATTCAGTGGTGGGGTTGAAGGAAAAGGGACGAAGGAATTACGAAAGCATTTTATTTAAAAACGAAAATTTTGCAACAATATTTAGGCAAAATGTTGGCATTCGTCTATGATCAATATGTGTTCATGATCAAACGATCATGTATCAACGGTGTATTTTTGTTTAATGAAAATGAATACTTAGATATATTTGCAACTCACAATGATATTTTACGTAAAACATCAAGTACTTTTTTTTAAACTGTTTTTTTTCTTCTTTTTATGGAATGCATTGGGTGATGGTTTGGGTTTATTCGCTACTGGCAAAACGTTGAGCTTGAATTTTCATAAAAATTTAATTTGTTTTATAATTCTTGATGTGAGACTGATGATTTTATTTTCAAATCTTAACTATAATAAATTTAATAAAACAATGATTCAAGAACAATAATTTTGGGTAATGCAACCATAGTAATTCACTTTAATTTTGTTCATCGATTTCATTTTCTTCCTCTTTTTTTTTTCTAGCGAGTGAAGATTGTCACGAACAAAAAAAAAACGAGAAAAATATTGATCCAATCGCTATCAAACTTTACAAGATCACCTACCAGGCCAATCTGAAGGTTGTCTGAAAATTTCATCGAAATCGGTCCAGCCGTTTCTGAGTTTACAAGGAACATACAGATGCACGTTGTCTTTTATTGGTAGTGAAGAAGATTATCGTTGGGGTTATAGCAAAGCTTTCCAAGCCCAAACAAACAACGCGATCAAATCCTGACCTGCTAATAGTTTTACGATAAGTGCACTCAGAGATACCTGGATCTCCTCTACGAGGAATTCCATCAGGATGGACATTGGAGTCTGAAAGCTTGACCAAAAACGACTCCACGATAAACCTCAGCAAAATCGGCAGTTCCAACGTTATCCCCGGAAAACGATTTTCACTTTCTCCCCAATTTTCTCGGTTTAGAATTTCCATTTGTTTTTATACGCTTTGAGGTACCGTTTCAATCGACGCGACGCAGAAATAGTTATAACGATGACCAATCCGAATTTCGCTGAATTCTCCAAAGCCAACTTTCCACCGAAACCTCATCGATTCTCAATCAATCATAATTAAACGTGCTTCATCAACATAAATTGTATTTACCCGAATCCACTTCCTGATATTCCATCAAAATCTCTCAAAATTCGACAATAATGGAAAACCCCTCTTTTTGCCATTCAATTATGGAGACGTCATTTTCAACTTTCATAGCAATAATTAGCTTATTAATCGTTGATAATCTAGCAGAGATTGAACAATTCCAAAACTCTGATTCACTTCTGGTATACTTCGATGACCTCTATAGTGACTTTTCCAAATCTGTGGCAATTCATTTTCGCTCTTACGAAATTACTGAATCGCTGGGTCTGAATATCTATAGCTCCAAAACTTTGACCTTCTTTCTCATCTGATTTTGTTTCTTTTTTACTCCGTTGTTATATTTGATCACTATTGTTTATTTAGTTACATTAAGTTCACTCACTTCGTTTTTGCTCACCTTTGTAACTACTTATTCGTGTTGTTAAAAACATACTTTCGTATTATATAGGTCCGTTTATATTTTAATCCATTTTAACTAATTGTTTTTTTTTTTGTTACTAATTTTACATCCATTTTATTTTGTAAATTTAAACAATCAATCAATACGCATTATGTTGCTTGAAGATTTAGACCAAGGTGTAAATAAATGATAATCATTATCATCATAAAAATCAGCCACCCAAATATCTCTCGATTTACGAAACGGCACTCGCAGGTGTTCGATGGTAACTGGTGTTACAGACCAAAAGGATTATTCACAATGTCCACGTATCTCTCTCACTCGATCGATATACCGGACTCCGTATATCGATAAACGTTATTATGTCACGCTTCCTCAATGTTATTTCGTCCAGCAACCCAATAACGCGCATTTTCAATTTCATTTTAAATTGTTGGTATGTGGAATTTAGGATAAATTGTTTTACGATACTGGATATCCCCAGGATAAACTCGGTTGACCTACATGTGTATAAAATGTCGCTAAAACTCAACGCCAAAATCTTCATTAAAAATATTTTGCGCCTGCAAAATATTTTTAACAATTGATAATCAATCAAAGCTGCACGTCAAATTGTTATATAATCGTGGGATAAGAGAAGAAAAATTAACAACCCTTTTTCAAATGAAAAAAAAGAGAAAAAAAAAACCTTTCGTTAATATTTAAACAAACGAAGGATTAATATGAGCTTGAACAATTATAGTGATGGAAAAGAGAAGCATGAGATTTATCATTCATTGGGTGAATCACTCCATTAACCACAAAACTAAAAAAAAAAAAAAAAAAAACCCTGCTGATGAATCTTATCCAAAAGGATCGACCTGAAAGCCTGATATTAGGATGATTATAAACATTACGATTAAACTAAGCTTACATATATATCCCTATTCACACGTCTCCAAAGTCTAGGTACGTTTTGTTTACTCACCGTTTCTTATTCATTTTTTGTTTTTTCATTCATCTTCGAACAGTCGCGTTTTGAAAAGAGCAAGGAAGGGGTAGAAAAGGCGTGGATGTTGAAGCTTTCATTAATCCTCTTACGGTGGTAGCCAAGGGTGGATAAGGATGAAAGGATCAAGTCCGGAGGTTATAGCTCCGTTAGAGAGACGTATGTAACTATGAAGTCGTTGGTGCCCAGTAGTTAGAGTCCATGTGAGGTCAGACGCCCAAGAGAAACCGACCTCCACCACCCGCTTCGCAATTACGTCTTTTTTCGCTTTTCATTTTCATTCACTGTATTTTTTTTTCTTCCTCTTTGCTCCGGTTTCTCACATATGTGGACAAGCGTGACGAGACCAGGGCCGCGTAAAGAAAAAAGGAAAAGAAGAGCGCGGGGCGGCGCTGAGAAGAAAAAGGGTGGGGGGAGGGGGAATGAGCATAACGTTGAACAATAGGGGCAAACGCTAACTTATTTTCTTTGGTAAATGTGCTCGGTGCTTGCGCTCAAAAGCACACAAACGAAGCCGGTAATAACAAGGAAAATATTTTCGACGAAAAATCAACCGTCCGACCGTTTGCTTCGGAAAAAAAAAATAATAAACATGTCGCGAATAAAAAGATCGCGTGTTTATGCAGCTGTTCTTAACATCAAGGATCTCGTTAAATTGCACCCTTGAACAATTAGTTTTTTTTTTTATCGGATGGTTATTGTATCGAAAACGACGATTAATTCGATACAATTATTCTGAAATCACAGTTAAATAATAATTTAACAAACGTTGATAAATGTTGAATTGTCATCAACGAACGAACAATAAAAATGTATTGTTATTGTTTGGAATGCAATCTATCGTTATCTGTCGTGATAAAAAATACTGTGGAAAATATTTGTTATCATTCTCGTATTCTCTGCCTATCGTGATATGTCAATTTTTTTTTTCTTCGGATATTTACGTATATATGTAACGGATATTTGAAAGACATTCGAGTTTGTGGATGATTCTATAGCATTCTATGGCACTCGTACACCACGTTATAATAAAGCTAATTTTTTCGAAAACCGTTTTGAGAAGTCTGGATAAATCCATACCAATACTCACTTCAAGGTCGTCGTTGGATCCGAAACTACACCTTTTTGAAAAAATAAATGGTTTTTTATTCACGCTGCGAAAATAGATTTTTTGATATTTATTTATAACCAGATGTAAATTGATTGTAAAGAACTATGCAAATAATAAATATGCGAATAATAACTATGCTGCAAAATATTTTTTATCAGTAAATTTGTGTACTGGAAACAACGTTGTTAATTAAAAATACCTAAATAAAAAATGCTACGGTTGTGCTTTTTCGAAATAAACAATAAAAATATGAATCGTTTATTTTTCGGCTTTATCTTCGAACTCAATGTTATCAAGGCATAGTAAAATCGCGTTTACGAATATATGCATTACAGATCGATAAGTAGGTCCGATGTATTATGGCCAGTCGATTCATACCAGGAAAATTGTTAAATAATTCCACGGGGTTTCAACATTGTGGAAAACTGGGTAAACTTTGAGAATCGTAGTCGTTGGACTAGAGGGACTGCCTGTGGCTGATTATCAATCTTCAAAGGAGTATAATCAAGTCGAGTACAAAATGGCTTTCAATTACACCCTCGGGCTCCACCAGTCGCGTTTTTATTGAGTTTCTACTATTGCAATCGTGATTAAACGGTTCTCTTTGTGACCGTTGGTTGACCCGGGCAAAGACGGGCAATTTTCTTTTTTTTTTTTAGACCATTTTTAAAAGTGGTCGATTCAGCGATGTGTAATAGCGTCAATCGCGGGTAATCAAATATTTTTTTATCGAAAATCAAAGGTTTTTCTGCAGCTTCCTATATTTATAATTTTTATTCCAGTTATAACAAAATAATAATTCAAAAAAAAAAAAATTGTTATTGTGTAAATTTTTCTTAATAAATAATACAGTGAAAAAATATAATTAGAAAATAGAGTAAATGTTCAAACAATAATTCTCTTTTTTTAATTAATATTGATGATACGTGAAATAATCCAAACATTTTTTAAGTTTAATAAAATCATGTTTGAATCAGAATAATTCCGTAATAATATTTATTTGATCAACATCCATTTGTATTATTTTCTGCGTGCTCCGTTCTTCATTAATCATAAATATTTATTAAAAAATTAAAACTTGGCGGAACATTGCTTGCTGATCTTGTCATTCCAACACTGAAAAAATTCTAGAAATCAATTAATTTTTATTTACCAAAATCTTATGCAAATCCCATGAAAAACCAGGCTTCTCAAAATGATCGAAGTAATTGTAAAGAAGGATAATCCGTAATTGACGATAGTTCACCGTCGAAGAATTCAAATGGGCAGTTATAACGAATTAATAATGAGAGACAATAACGAAGATGGAAATATTAATCAGGTATAATCCACGATTAAATAACGTACAAAATAGTCTCATGAATATTGAAAATCTATCAACCGCATATCCAATTTCCACTTTGGTATCGTAATTCGTAATGTTAAAGGACAATTGTAATTCGAGGTTGAATAAATTAATGATTGAACGTCGCGATAGCGATTCCTGTATTTATCGAGCTGCTGAAAACAGTTGTTGTTTTTCATTCACGTTTTTGCTTCCCGTTCACCGCGATATTGATGCACACTTACGTAAGTTACCAGCCGCGAAGAAGTACGTCTTCGTCTTCTTAAGGTGGTAGGTGTAAAATGACTACGCCCGGAAGCGAGAAAAGGTGACGGGAATGAAAGAGGGCGCATGAAGATGGAAAGAAGGCAAGTAGTGAGGTCACCTGAGGAGAAAACGAGAGAGAGAGAGAGAGAGAAAGAGACAGAGAGAGAGGGAGAGAGTGAGAGTGAGAGAGAGAGAGAGAGAAAGAGAGAAAGAGAGAAAGAGAGAGAGAGAGAGAAAGAGAGAAAGAGAGAGAGAGAAAGTAAAGAAAGTAAAGAGAGGAAGAGAGAGAGGGAGAGAGGGAGAGAGGGAGAGAGGGAGAGTGAGAGAGAGAGAAAGAGAGAGAAAGAGAGAAAGAGAGAGAGGGAGCGAGGGAGAGAGGGAGAGAGGGAGAGAGGGAGAGAGGGAGAGAGGGAAAGAGGGAGAGTGAGAGAGAGAGAAAGAGAGAGAAAGAGAGAGAGAGAGAGATCCAGCGACAAAGGTGAGAGAATGAAGGGAGGGGGATGATGCTGGTCTCGTAAGATTGCTAGGCCGATTAAAATTTTATGCGGGTTCAAGAGGGTTGAGGGTGGTGCGGAAGCAGAAGCGCGCAAAGCCCTTTTGCACCCTGTGTAAAAGGAACGAGGGTGTGAGTCGACCGAGTGGAAAAGCTACGTAGACTCGTAATATACAAATTATATATATATATATATATATATATACATATATATACCTAGATATAAATATGCATACTATACTTGGGGTTTCAGAGGGTTACAGGTACAGGTGGCACTTTAAGGCGAGTTAACGATATCACTTTAAGGGTTGGCTCTTTCCTATACACGTATAGGCAACTCTGATTTCAGTTACTCGCCTTGACAAACGTTATTTACAACAGCGAAACGTCCTGATGCATTAGCCATCATTCAAATCGTAAATTTATCAAAGCCACACATTGGCACACTCAAGCCCATTCGTACAAACGTCGTTTCGTAATGTTTCGTGCAATTGGAATGACCCATACGTTTGAATAACTTTCAAGGACCGTCCTCGAAAAAGACAGATGTGCCGATAGGGGATATCAGACCGATCTGTAAGGGGGTTGAAATGTCGGTTTCATGGATATGTATATATGTATAAGGGGTGTTGTTTCCTAGGTAGAAATTCACGGTATGGCATTAGATATTATTAACGCCGTCGTGACCGCATCCGTTTTGGATAAAGGCTTCGATAAAGGTGAACGTTATTAAGTCCGACCTCGAACCCACTCACCTTCCTTTCTTCGGTCGCTTCAGTGACCGGTACGAAATTTTAACTTACCAAAAGCATCGATGCTTGTAATGTCCTCTTTTTAAAAGCCACTCTCGTGAAAGCTTCTCTTGATTTACAGATTTATTTTTTTCTTTCAAGATTTCTTTTGTATTTTGGGAAACGTTGATCATCGATTAATACTAAAAAAACTATGTTGGATTCACGAAATATTCATTCTTGAAATTTAATTACAATTCTAACGATGTATTCCAGAAGATACCTACGTTTTATGTATAATTCAAAATAAACTGATTTTCTTTTTTTTAGAATGAACTTTAAAAATGCTTCGAAAGTTTACGTTTGAAAAAAAAAAAATAGTGAATCAAGCTGCAGCTAATATCGTTTTATGAGTAGAATCACTGACGTTCGAAAATCGTAATTATGATTTATATATGAAAATCTACCAAAAATTATTTACGTACCGATTTCTTCCGAATTTAGGAAAACACGCGATAGAACTTTTGCAAACATTTGTATCGATTTTTCCTCAGACGTTTTTTTTTTTTCTTTTATAAATGAAATTTTTTCTTTTATGAATGAATTTTTTTTTTTTATAAATGAAATATTAATTTAAAATTTCGAGGGACGAGGGTCTCCTTAATTGTCGGAAAATTGGATGTATTTTAAGAACAAAGCTTCAGGACCCGCATTGTCGTCGTCAGTTTGTCGGTAGGCATTCGTGCTTTGGGTGAAAAAGGCCAAAAGCTCTTTTACGAATTTTACAAGCTTTACTGATGGGAAAAGAACAAAGCTTCCAACGAATCTACCCATTTCTCTTGGACTTTCCTTTGCTTTTCTATGAGTAATTTTAATTAACTCATCTGCACAATAATTAATTGCCTGACCAGTGGACAGTCTTTATGTACGTGTGTCAACCGATACTCGCATACATATAAGTGGTATATACTTTCCGGGAAAACTATCCGAAATATCAATATGAATCTAACGCCATTATTTAAGTTAAGGAAAAACCTTGTCCAAACACACCCATTGAATCTCTATAGTATACAAGAAGCTCACTCTACGA
>JAPYZI010005466.1:0-10795 GCA_030523105.1 Ophioninae sp. A BG-2022a | reverse complement strand
TTCAGTCTGTCCCATTGCCCAAAACATACTTGTCCCACTGATCAAAATACAATTGGGTTTGCAGGTATTTCGTGTTAGTATATTTATTCATTTTTTTTTCAAGCTTGTCACACAGGATACACTAATTTTTCAGTCTGTCCCATTGCCCAAAACATACTTGTCCCACTGATCAAAATACAATTGGGTTTGCAGGTATTTCATGTTAGTATATTTATTCATTTTTTTTCAAGCTTGTCACACAGGATACACTAATTTTTCAGTTTGTCCCATTGCCCAAAACAGACTTGTCCCACTGATTCAAAATACAATTGGATTTGCAGGTATTTCGTGTTAGTATATTTATTCATTTTTTTTTTCGAGCTTGTCTCGCAGGATAAATTAATTTTGCAGTCTGTCACAAATCGTTACTGTCCCAGATCCCAACGCTTTTATATCACCCCTTATCACGTCGATTTATTTATTAGCAAGTCTTCGATTAAGATTCTTTAGATCGAAAATATCCACTTTAGATTCTCTTCAGTGCTTTTCTGTTTCTCTTTTTTTTTTTTTTCTTTCTTTTTCTGTTTGTCCCTTTGTTTTTTTTTTTTTTTTTTTTTCGTTTTCACTCAACTACCGTGTACTTTTTATGTTTCGTATGTACTTTTTGATCTTTTAACAAGCTTGTCCCATCTTCAACCCAATCGTCCAATTTCCCAACGGATTCTCGATACAGGGAGCTCTTTTACGTGGAACACGATTCACCCCGAGCATCCTATAATATGCAAAACATCGAATAATCGTTTCCATTCGTGGTAGTTATACGCGCATAAACGTAACACACACGTTTCCGCGATGGACACGAAGATTCGAGCGTCTATGGCGCAGCTAAGAGGCAGTTTCTTCGTCGTCGACACACACCAAGATAGCTCGCAATCGGCCACGTATATAAACACGTATGTCATACTACGTATTATCCGGGGCAATCTACGAGACCCCTGGGCTCTATCTTGAACGCGCTACGATCTTCGTGATCGTGTCAACGAGCGAATATACCGGGTGACCCTGTAGTATGGGGGTATTGAAAAATCCGAAATTTTTCGTTTTCTTTTCACGACTTTTTTTCATTGATCATTTTAATAAATGATAAATAAAAATAAAATAAACAACTAAAAATGTTAATAAAAATAACAGAATAAAATGAAACAACAACAAAAAACAAACCCAAACAATAAAACAAAAATTGAGAAATAAAACTTTAAAACTTTTGAGAAATAAAAATTTAAATTAAAAAAAAACCATTTAATTGGTTTTAAAATATTCAAGCCCAAAAAATAATTTCACTCCGCCAGGAACCCTCGGAATAAAATTAACATTTTCTTTAAATCCTATTATCGTTATTTATTTTAAATTATTTATTAACGTCCCGTGGACGCAATCAGGAGAAAAATTAGCTTTCAAAATGGATAAAGAAATTTTGTAAAAAATACAATTTTTTTCAAAATCTTTTAAACGTAATTTTTTTAATGTTTTTGTTTTCAAAATAATTAAAAATGAAACAAATACTCGTTGCACTTTGGACGAGTCGTACCTTCCGGCTACCCTGTGGATACTCTTTGATCGAGTTAAAGTGCGCCTTAACAAGACTCGGAGTGTTTCTCGAGAGCTTTCGTATTTACGTTTTCAACTCGAATGCCAAGTGAGACGTGCTCCCAGAGCCTTGATTATTGCGCACATATCAACGAGATATTACAATGTCGTACGTTCGTCTTTATTTATCACTGGAAGCTTTGAGTTCACCGATATATTATGGTCCTTCACCGAACATTCGGAATACTGAATTTGCGTACGAAAACAATTTTTGTTTATTACTCAACCGTCCGCGTAATTCCTCGCTGCGATTTTTTTCTTACCTCGTCATTTTGAATGTACGGAACGATTCGCTGAAAATTTTATTTATCACTGGTGCGTTAAAAACAAAATATAACAGGGACAATGTTGTCGAAAGAAATGTTACAAACATAGATATAACAACAACAATAATAATACGATTTTAATAATTCTTTTTTTGTATGAAAAAAAAATAAAATTAGACAAATATAAATAAACATTAAAACAATAAAGAAAATAATGATAATTATAATGGCAATTACGATTGACGAAAAACAGTATGTTATCGAAACTACTTTGTTAATAAAAATAGTTATATTAAGAACCAGGAAAACTTCAATAATATAATAATAATAATTCTTGATATTTACAATATTAATAGTGATAATAAATAATAAATTAAAAAAAAACAAATAATGGAAAAAATGGTCATCATGCTGATATTAATAATATTCAATGTTTACAATTTTTATGAATTATTAACAGTAATAACAAATAATAAATATTAAAAATATGAATAAATTATAATGATTATTTCGAAAATAATAATTAACGCAACAACCGGAGATTTAATTATGATAATAATAATGGAAATTCTACATTCAACATATTCAACAGTAATTAAGCGGTACTGTATTAATTAATTGCGCAACAATTTTGTAGTCGTTTATTTTTTCGTTTCTCGGAAACGACAGTTCGATAAAGTTTTTTTTTTTTTTTAATTTTTTTTTAAGAACTGCGATACCGTCATCCGAAATTTTTTGCGATCGTACATATGCCAATATCAGGCGTGTGTAGATATATTTTCGAGTTTTTGAAGTCGGGCACAATGCGATTTTAGCGACGTCAAAGCCAAGATGGATATATTCCCAGTGGCCCCGGACACCCCCAAAAATTCGGCCTTGTCACTTGTGTGCTCGTTCGTCGCATTCGTGTTTTTTGGAAAACAAAAAAAACGTGACGACGAAGAAAAAAAAACCGCTCACTGATCGAGCTCCGTCGATTATAACGGTGAATACGCAATGGAACTAATGAGTCGAGAAATTCGTCTCTCGGACTCGTATAATACGTGCATAAATGCGCTCGTTTTTTGCGAGGTCAGCAGGACCGCTGTGCTATTGTTTTTCACTCTTTTTTCTTTTAACGAAATTTATTGAAAAATAATTTTTTTTTCAACAAAATTTAATATTAAATTAATTTTTTTTTCAACCAAAATGTATTTTTGCATCGGTGGTTAGTGACAATTGTGGAAAATCGACGATCTAACTCAACTATCGTGAATTCGATCAGCATTAAATATAAATAAATAAATAACACAATTAAAAAGGTCAAGGAAAATAAAATATCAATTTTTTATTTTATAATAAATAAAAATACTTTGATAAATAAATGTATTCAGTTAATTTTAAGTATTAAATATATATATATATATATATAAATATCTTTTGTTGTTGATATTAACTACGACGTATTGATTTTTTGAGGTAAATATAAAAAATTAATACCCGAATTTAAAATGAATTCATGCTAATTTTTTTATTTCAATTTTTCGACCAGTATGCTTTGATAAAAAATTAAAAAAAATGGTAAATTCTGAAATGATTAACGTTATTATTTATAATACTAAATATTGTATATATAATTGTAATAAATATTACTAAACACAATATTACGTATAAAATTATATGTATATATATAAATATATATATTTATAAATTATTTATAACATTTTTTCCAAATAATTCATAAAAAATAATTCATAATTATTCTATAAAAAAAAACTGGAATTTTTTTTAATTTTCAAGAATATTATCGTTTCTTTTTTCATTTTTATTGAGTTCCATACCTCAATTTCGAGAAATGTCAATATAGTTCCTCTTCGAGCGCCCCTCACCAGGCGAGAATTCAAATTTTGACCAACTTTTTTCGATTTCCATCGAACGTGATCTGAATTTTTGCGATTTTTTGGTTTCCCGTTTCGAGATCATCGCTTAGTTGAACCGTAAGAACGGGCCATTATTTCATTCGAATGCAAATTCACTCTCTCTCTCTCTCCCTCCCATGTTCGCATCTTTCACGGATGAAGAGCTTAGCTCGCTCGTAACGTCGCGAAAATAACTTTTTGCTCAGTTGAGTCCTATACGTGTCTGCGAATGCAAAACGCCTCATCCTTTCGTCGGGCGAAGAGTCGTACGTTTTTTTTTGTTTTTTTTTGTTTTTTTTTTTTTTTTTCTTAATTTCACGTTGACGCTTGATGCACCACGCAAAATTGTGTGCTCGCTGGACCGACAAAAAATTTGCTTTTTTACGATTCCTCGAATATACATATATATATTTTTTTTTCGTCAAGTATATAGTTATATAAAATGAATGTATGGAAATAATACTCATTTTTATTACAAAATTTATTGTTATTAAAATATTTTTATTATGGAATATTTATGGTTATTTTTATTGCAAAACTTCTGTGCGGATAATTTTTATTATCAAAATCATTCGTAATTATCGAGTGCGCACGCATAATGATTTTTCCGCTCAAAATTACTTTTTCGCTGCGCCTACGACATTAATCACGAGAAATTATACTTTCGCTGAGTCACCGTAAGAAATCGCCCACTACTGGGTGTATGACCTGTTCTGAATCACTCGAATTTCGAGATACGCAATTTTCGCCTGTACTTAACACCTGCTTCAAATTTATGCCAAGTTCTTCGTGTATGTACAGTGTGGGATTGTGAGTAACGTTCAAAAGGGAAATCGGATATAGCTCGCACTCCCATCCAAATTATTTCCATGTATGGTCAACGATTTTTATTGCTTTACGAAAAAAAGGGTTCGTTCAAATCTTAGCTTACACGCGTACTGTCTTCGCGATATTTTTTTTACTTGCGAACAACTTTTAACGTTTTCTATAATTAAGTTCTTTAAATGTTGATAAAAAATTAAAAGCATCGATTTTGAAGGGTCGATCAGTAGAGGTCACGCGAGAGAAATTGCATCTAATTTCGGTTGGACACTCAGTACAGTTCTAAGTACACTAAGTACAGTTTAAAGTACACTAAGTACACTAAATATAGTTTAAAGTACACTATGTACTCTAAGTACAGTTTAAAGTACACTAAGTATCGTTTAAAGTACACTAAGTATCGTTTAAAGTACACTAAGTATCGTTTAAAGTATACCAAGTATCGTTTAAAGTACACTAAGTATCGTTTAAAGTACACTAAGTACACTAAGTACAGTTTAAAGTACACTAAGTATCGTTTAAAGTATACTAAGTACACTAAGTACAGTTTAAAGTACACTAAGAATCGTTTAAAGTACACTAAGAATCGTTTAAAGTACACTAAGTACAGTTTAAAGTACACTAAGTATCGTTTAAAGTACACTAAGTACAGTTTAAAGTACACTAAGTATCGTTTAAAGTACACTAAGTACAGTTTTAATTACTCTGAGTACACTAAGTGCAGCTCTAAGTACACTAAGTACAGTTCTAAGTAAACTAAGTACACTTCTAAGCACGATTCCCATTACTTTATTAGTACTTCCAACTGCACTTTTAGGTACTCTCCGGTTTTTCTACGATACTTCTAAGTTCTCAAATACACCTGCACTATTTCTAAATACTTCTCTAGTGTTTTTAACTACCACCCACTATGTCTAAGTTCTTTTTTATTACTTCCGAGTACTCGTCTGCTACTTCCGAGTACTATTTTTCGTCGTGTTGGTACCTGTACTTCTAAGTACTCATGTACTATTTCTAAGTAGCTTTTTACTATTTCCAAGTACTGTTTAATATTCCTAAGTACAAAAACAACTTCTACTTCCAAGTAGCTTTAATAGTGCTACTTCTAAGTATAGAAATATATTTCCAAATCAAACTGTTTTCAAGTACCTTTCTACTACTTCTAAGTGTCCCTTAACTACTCCTAAGTACAATACTAAATAAGGAAAAATTAACTTTTACCGCAAAGAAATTCAGTCAAGCTTTTGTTTTTCAAAAAATATGAGCGCGTATTCGTGCTATCGACATTTTCGGATGTTATTTTTTTCGATCACTCTCTGTACACGTGGACGAATGTTTTTATGATAAATATGCGAGACGACATACTTATTGTTAAATATTTCGCATCGAAACCGACATCCATTACGCTATGACGAGTTTAAGTGCGCATGGCAATTAAAATAAGAAAACAAAAAAAAAAAACTTCTCCCAGACGTTTGGGTCGGTGTCTGCAATAATATTTATATGTCTCCGTTCAAGAGCCTCGAGCTTGCGTATATCATTAGCCACGCTTGGCAAATCGCGGTTGTGTACAATTTTTTGAAACGTACTTTCAATACTTGTGTTTCATTAAAAAAAAAAAAAAAAAACACTTTTCAAACGTTTTTTTTTTTTTTGCAAATTTTTCGCAAATTTTTCACTCTAAGTAGTCGTCGAAAAATTTAATTTTTTTTTTCTACGTAACACTGTTTACCTGATTTTATGCTTTTTTTGCTTCCTCCGCATTCTGGACTTTGAATACTCGCAGAATTACCAAGTATTTTTGACAAAGTACATTTTTTAAACTATCGAAATGCTGAGATCGAATGTCAAGTCTATTAAACACTTCAATCGCGTCAAGTTTTTGCCATAAATTACTCTATAATTATAAGCTATGAATTTAAATAAATGTAAGTAATAATAATAATGTTTATCATTTAGAAATATAAATATAATAATAAGTAGTAAAAAATAATATAATAATAATAATAATAATTTTTGCAAGTTTTTGCCATAAATTACTCTATTACTAATAATTATAAGCTATGAATTTAAATAAATGTTAGTAATAATAATAATGTTTATAATTTAGAAATATAAATATAATAATAAGTAGTAACAAATAATATAATAATAATAATAATAATAATAATACACTTTTTTAACGATAATAATTTATTTTGTTAAATACTATTTTTAATAAATTATTATTATTATTAATAGTCATATATATCTTTTAATAAAAATATATATTTTTTATTAATTATTTATCAATAATAATATCGAAATAACTATTTATTCATAAATAATAATTATTGAAAATTAATCGAATAACTTGCAAGAATAACGCGTAAATATTATGCAAATATGAAAAACTAATTTCTCAGTCATTTTTGATAATCGTCGATTATTCAGTCGTTGCCATTCGTAAGTCAACGAGCCACATAATTTGTCAAGAAAATAGAAAAAGGAGTTACAAATTTCACGGGGCGTTTCGTTGATCATGAAAGCTAAAATTTCCCGTTTCTACTCACTCGACGGAGTAATAAAAATAGAGGTAAAACACGCGAGCCCGGAAGTCAGTGAAATTCCATGATCCGCGTCATCCACTTTTATTCGTTCCAGACTGATCGCAACGACCTCAACTCGCGATCATCATCCGAGAAGTCATCTCTTCTCGTTGTTAATTATTCCTTTATTTTCATCGAGCAATCCAATAAACATTTCGACAAGCTGGCGTTTCTCGTGTTGTTTTCACATTTTGGCTTTGATCGCGTGAGAGTCACTCGATGATTGTGACCCTGAGCCATCTTAATTCCTCGAGGCCTTTTAACGCGGACAAATACACGAACGTCGAAAAGACGAACGAAGAAGAGAGGGAGATAATGACGATAAAGTTTATAATAATGATAAATCGTACTATCAGGCAACAATTGTTTTAACAATGAAAAGAAAAATGATACAAATATAATAAATATTAACAATAGAGACTAACATAATGATAATAATAAAAATAATACTAAGGAAGATAAAGAAAATCAGAAAATTAAATATAAACGAAATCATGATACTAACAATAATTATACAGAATATCCTTAACTTGAAATTAAAAATAACAATCAAGTAAAACATAATAAAAGTAACGGAAGAAAAAAAATTCTTGGAGCAACATTAAATATTGAGGGAAAGAGAGGCAGAGATGATGATTTTTTTCACGAAATTTTCTTGCTATTTTAGATGAAACAAACATTTTTACAAAATAATTAAATAAGAATATTGCAAAAGAACGAGAAAACACAATTTATACATAAAATAAACAAACAACGAATATGTAACCAAAAAGAATAAAAAAAGGAAAAATATTCAAAAAATTCAGTTTTAGCACAACATTGTAATGAAGTTGAGCAAACCCAAACGAATTAAATCATAAGAGATGATGATGATATAATTTATTATGCCCTAGTCATTGACTTTCGGGCAAAAAAGAAATAACAAAAATAATATAGAAACTTAAACATAACTTAAAATTAATATACACTAAGAAAATAATACTTATGACAAAAAATAATAACAATAATAATGATAGTAAAAATAATAAACACAATTGACAGAATAGCGGTGATAATTATGAAAAATAACAATAATAATAATGATAAATAAAGATAATAATCATAGTAATAATCCTAGTAATTATATAATAATAAAACAATAAAATAATAAGGAAAGCAAAAATAACTTAAAAATAAAGTAAAAGACTAAGAATACAAAGAATTTTATAATCCTACTCTTCCAATAACTCGCAGGTAAATAAATAATCCTGCACTTCTCGTTTAGAGAGAGGGAGAGAGAGAGAGAAAGATGCTGATGATACATTTAATAGAAACCCTACTAAAAAAAATCCTAGTACAAAATTGTCGGGTAATTTAAGGTAAAACAAAATTTTTAACAAAACAAAGATTTAAAGTTTGACAAAATAATAACAAAATAATTAAATAATAATATAGCAAGAAAAGAGAAAACGCAATTTCATCCAAAAATAATAAAAGACAGCAAATAGAACCAGAAATAAACAAAAAACGTATAAATGTTACAAAAAAAAAAAAAAATTAAGCCTTAGCAAAAAATTTGACTGAAGATGAACTATAACCCAAACAAACTAATTTATAAGAGAGGGGAAGAGAAATATCTCGTAGACCTGTTTACGACACGCGACAATGCCAAAATGCGAGTCATCAATGCAACGCCGTTACACACAGTAGAATCACTGTGCATTGGGTATATCGGCCATTTTGTCACGAGTCCAAGAGTTTAAATTTGCATTGTCACTTCAACCGACACTGGACGTTTCAACCGACTTTGTTGGATTTCATCAGCTATCGCGGTATTTCAGTTTATCAGAGTTTTTTTCAGCCTTGCGCAAAGCCAGTACTCGGTGCGGTGACCGCTCAATTGTGCAAACACTTTACGACTGGTTGTAACTATTTAAGTTGGTACGAGCTGATTGATTATTCAATGGTATATCGATAATTTCTTAAGCCTTAAAATAGAAAAATACAATAAATTTTACAATAATAATATTCATCGTTAGACAATAATTATTCGAGAAGTGTTGGGAATTAACGTGTTCATGTATTATTAAAAATCGAAATATTAAAAATTGAAATATCAAAAATTGAAATATTAAAAATTGCAATATTGAAAATTGAAATATCAAAAATTGAAATTTAAAAAATTGAAATATCAGAAATTTAAATATCAAAAATTTAAATATAAAAAATCGAAATATTAAAAATTAAAATATTACAAAATCGAAATATTAAAAATTGAAATATTAAAACTTGAAATATTAAAAATTGAAATATTAAAAATTTAAATATCAAAAATTGAGGTATCAAAAATTGAAATATCAATAATTGATATATCAGAAATTGAAATATCAAAAATTGATATATCAGAAATTTAAGTATCAAAAATTGAAATATCAAAAATTGAAATATCAAACATTTAAATATAAAAAATTGAAGTAGCAATCAGCTTGACTCAAGTGGTCTTACCAACCGCAATTTCGTAAAGCTCTTCTCGAACAAAATAACGAACGTCGTTTATTTAAACGTGAGTTTACGCGTGTGCAGTGGGTTCCACGTCACCTGATCATACGACAAAACATCACGACGATGAAATATCCCCAGGAAGCCCGGAAACAAAGAAATCCAAAGAAACATACAAACGCACGCAAATAAACCCAAGCAATTATATACAAACTATATAATTTATACAGTTATGTAGTTTATTAAGTTTATAGGTTATATAGTTTATATAGTACCTATCTCTGATAAGCACTCAAGAATTTTTTAACATTTTTTGCGGAAAGAATTTTTTGCGTCCGCAAAAAATTCGTTCTTTCAAATCGAAGAAATATAAAAAATATATAATCTTGAATTCTCAACTTAAATTTTGATAACAACAGGTATAGTGCTGATAAACCACTGCGTATAATTAAAATAAAGATTCACTAAGTAATATTGAAAACATTTTTCGTTTTCGAAAGTTTTTGTATGTCGAGATTTAAGGGAATGACAAACACACCCATTGAATCTCCATAGTATATAAGAAGCTCACTCTACGACCTTAAAATTTCGTGATTTTTCAGATTTTGGAAAAGTGGCTGGGGTAGTCGAAAAAACATTTTTTTTTCTGTTTTAAAAGTATTATAAGGGTCTATATAATCGGAAATTTTCAGCTGATTACGAATATCAACGAATTTTCGTCGAAAACACTGCACACAGCAAAATAAATCGGGATTTTAGAAGTTTTTTACAATTTTTTCATGCGAATTTTGGGTTTTGGAGAAAATGAATGGTAGATTCGTTATCAGGAGATAAAATTACATGGAAATTGGTCAATAAAAAAAATATTAAAAATCAAAATTTTCTTTGGATTTTTGAGGGATAAACGTTTTTTCACTAAGTCAACGATAACTTTTTTTCCTTTAGGGTTTGGGACTCCACTTTACGCTCAATCTCTTTGTTATGATTTTCTCTTCAAATTGCTTTTTTAATCATTAATATCCGATAATTTTTCGATTTTTGGCAGAATTTCAAAGATGGACCATCGATTTTTGCAAATTTTTCCATACATACCCCTTTGCCTCTTTTTTTCCGATTT
>JAPYZI010005465.1:0-10263 GCA_030523105.1 Ophioninae sp. A BG-2022a | reverse complement strand
TATCACCGCTTTATTCTCGTATACACGAAAAATGCGTTTCACCCCTCGCGAATCCGCGTACGTACAGCCGCACTCGGCGAACCTCAACCTCAAACGTCCTCCAACCTTCAGCCCTTAACGCCCCCGTGTCAGCGGTGTTGCTGAAGAGAAGAAAAAAAAAAAAAACAGGACGGAAAAAATCGAACAAAAAATTCTCCTGGCACTTCAGACCCTTTCGATATATTATACTCTTCGTGCCTGGTCCTCTAGCCCCCTACCGCCCCCTCGTAGCCAACCTCCTGAGGAGGATCCTTTAACCTTTCGGAAAAAGAACGAAAAAAGGATTCCGCCCGGAATTTCGTTGGGACGTCACTCTCCGTTCTCTCGTTTATAAAACATCAGTTTTGCAAGTGTTTTTTTTTTGTTTTTCTTTGCCCTTGACGCACGTAGGTACGAATGACTTTTTATTTGATTTAGATATTTTTCTATTTTGGTTTTACGGAGGTGGTTTTGTCGTATTTGTGGTATTGCTGAATGGTTATAGTTTTTTTTTTTTTTTAGTATTTATTGTATCATTGCTTATTTTTAATTGATTTTTGCGAAATAGTGAGAATCAACATTTTTGAATAACTTTTTAGTTCAGACGATTGATATAGGTGTACAGAATATGTTCAGTCGGGCTACGCAATTCTGTATTGAAAAATGAAAAAATGGTCTCAAGTTGAACATTCTTCGTGGAATTTTACCGAAGATTTAAATTTTTGAAAATTGGTCAAAATAGGTGAAAAAAATAATGTTACCATTTTAGTTTTAATTTCGATTGCTCTGAACCGTCAAACCAGAGGATCGTTCAAATTCCAAAAGTGCGCACTTTTGCCCCGAGCGAATCCGAATACCCGAGGATCACTCGTTTCCGGAAATTAAGTCCGAAGTACTTCCGCGGCTGAGGATTTGTGCATTATGTTTAAACGAGTACGTAATACCGATTCAACTCGACGAGTATTTCCGATAAATCGATTTTTCCCAATAAACGATGACAGCCTGCCTCCCCCCCTCCCGTACACAACACGGGAGCCAACAATTGCTCAACTGCGCGTTCGTACGTCGAGCCGCAATTATTCTCGGTGAGCGTCGCGCCCGGACATCCGGAAATCGTTCTGGCAGAATAACAATATACAAAAAAAAATCAACAAACCCAAACAAAATAATAAATAAAAGAGAAGCGTTGTCTTACGAAGCGCGCAATTTTTTGTCACTGAAAAAACAAATCACTCGAAGTGTAAAAATGGACAAAAAAAAATTGACAACAAAAAATGACGAAAAGCGTAAATTCGATGAGCCTTTATGGTCGCGATCTATTTTTTTTTTTCTCGCTTCGCGGCGACAGGCGGCGCGAGCTTCCGGAAGAACCGGAAGTGCGCGCCTGCCTCGAAACATCACCGTCACGCCGGATATTGTTGCTCCTGTCGAAAACAAACCACGAATTCTGACCATCCTCAGTTTTTTTTTTCCCCCTCGTTCGTGTTTGTTTGGGTTACACGTTACATCTGTTGTATTACGTTTTTATTATGAAATAATGAATAAAAGTACTTATGCAACTATCTATTATTTTCCTAGCTTCTGTATTAATCATAGAGTCCAAAAAATTGAATTTCAGATATTTCGTATCAACTTCGTATTATTGGGATAACGATATTATTTTTTGTTTTTTTTTGTCGAATAGCCTCGAGAGGTTTAATTTCAGAAATTTAGTTTAATTTTATTAATATGCAACTTAATATTTATGTTATATAATAGAAGGTACGAAGATTTGTTATTATTTAAAATGAACATTATATATATATATATATATATACATACATTTAATGTCAAAAGAAATTTTAATTCAAGCGGCTATTCAATATTATTAATATTGATCGTTTTAAATGTAATTAATAAGAATCTTTATGTATAATTATAATTACAACAATAACAATCATAATAATAGGAACATGTAAAGAATAAACATATTTTAAATTACGAATTAACGAAATTTCGAAATTGGCGTGACGAAATAAAAAATAATAAATAAAAATAAAAATAAATAAATAAAAATAACAAAACAAAAGAAAAAAATAAATAATCAAATATACTTGAAACGAAAAATATTAATAACAATGAATATCCAATTGAATCGAAATTAATTTTGACATTAATCGGTTTCACTTGATGAATCTTAACGAAAAAATTTCTGAAACGAATTCTCCCGACGCTGTGCGAAAATAGGAAGAAAAAAAGTAATAATAAGAACAATAATAATAATCAGAGGAAATATTCTCATTTATAGCGAGGAGCGAAAAGCGCAGAATAATATATAACGCGGAGTGAGAAACTCGAGTGTCACTCGTGTTTTCCCACTCGCACCGCATTTTCTTGATTACCTTGAGAATTCTCTTTTTTTTTCTTTTTCTTTCGTTTTTTTTTTTCCTTTTTTTTTCACTTTACTCTTTCTTTCCTTTCGTTTCGTCTTCATCTTCCTTCTCTTATTCTTCTTCTCGTGCTTCTTCTCGTTCGGCTCATTTCTCAGCGTTCGCATCGGGGTCTCAGGGAGTTTGTTTCCGTCCTTGTTCTCCGCGTCGTCGTCGCGAGCCCTTCACGCGTCCCAGGCCTGACACCCTCGAGTAGGGCTCGTGCATATATAAAGCCCGTAGGGGTTCGAGGGGGTGTACAGCAATTTGGCGCGCTTCTCGAGGGACAATACTCCACTTTCCTAATAGAGCCTTGCGAGCGCTATAAATGTCTCGGTATCCATAACGCGTTTCGATCCTCGGTAGTCTTTTTTCCGTTCATTTTCCTTTCCGATAACAAACCCGTTTTATAACAATTATAATAATAACTGTTATATTTAACAAATTAATTTTATAGTTATTAATAAACGAGGATTACATTTTTACAACAATTAAACTTCGTGTTTTTTCCCGGTTTACCTTTTAATAATAATAATAATAATAATAATAATAATAATATCGTAAATGGCATAAATAACAATAGAGCCAATAATATTTGTTATTAACAAAGTAATCTAATAATTCTTTATGATCATCGTAATATAATAATTGTAATAATAACTGTTATATTCAATAAATTACTGTTACAGTTATTAACAAACGAGGCTTACATTTTTCCAACAATTAAACTTCGTGTTTTTTCCCGGCGTTAACTTGTGATAGTTGTAATTATAAAAATAATAAAAATAATAATAGTAACATTTGAGAAATAAATTTATTTTTAAGTATAAATAAACAAAAGTCATAATAATAATAATACGATTGAAAATGGTACCAATAACGATAACATAAAATAATATTTATTATTAAAAAAGGAATATAATAATTCTTTACGATGACGATAATATAAAAATTATAATTAAAACTATTATATTTAAAAATTGCTGTTATAATTATTAACAAATGAAATTTATATTTTTCTCTATATATATATATATAAATGATAAAAATTTCGCGATCGTCAATTGCGAGATAAATGACGAGCCCAATTAAAATTGTAATCGACGCTCGATTTGCTTGAAAAAAAAAGAGAAAGTGAAGAATGAAAATGAATGTTAATGGCATGAATGAAAACGGAGGGAAAAAAAAAAACGAGGTTTGTAGATCGCGCGAAGACGATTTATACCGTACCGAAATAATCCGACCCAATAATCGACGTGGGATTACCAAAGTTTCCATCGTCCGGCATGTATTATTCGCGCAAATTAGCGACGAACTTATCGACCGATGTTTGCCACTCGGGTGCCCCTTTCCTCGCCGCCCTGCGGCACACTTACCATCGAAAGCCTCTATCAACGACGCTCATAATGGAGTAGTGTCTGGATTGCTTCCGATCGTAGAATCACCTTCGATCCAATTGTTTATATAAACGGCCAAACTGTCAGGGTCGTGACTCTTGACATTTCATCCCCCTCCCCCAGACACCTCGTTCGATCATCATCTCGGACCAAACACTTTTTTCGGTTATTATTTACTTTGGTTAATTTTCGGAAAAAAAATGAGAATGTTTTTTGTATTTTTTTACGTGTTTTATTTTTGTTTAAGTAAATATTCGTAAATGCAATACCCGCTGGTAAACCAAAGAAACGAAACCGAACAACAAACTCAAACAAACGAACCCAAACAATCACAAAATATCGGCTCGATTCTGACAGGATTTACACTTCCGAATATTTATGTTTATTTATTATTAATTATTTATATTTATTATTTTTTATTTCATCCCACCAATTTCGAAATGCCGTTTATTTATACTGAAAAATATGTTAATTTTTTTAAATGTTCCTATTATTAAGATTATCATTGTTGTAATTATAATTATTGTAACATAACGCCGAGGGAAAAACATGTCGTTTGAAAAATTTGCAAATTAATCGCAATGCCAAATAGTCCAAAAGAAAATTGCGTCGAATTGTAGAAAAAGATGGAAACGTGAAAAAGAAGAAAAAAAAAAAAGAAAAGAAAAAGAAAGCGTTGATATTTCAAAGTCTTTGGAAAACGACAAAAGGAATATGCGAGAGATGAGGCTGACGGTAAAATATTAGCCGAACTGTCAAAGTCTCGTAGCGCGTACAGGATGATAACGGATGTATCGGAAGGAATGGCAACAAGCGGGTAGACGAGCAAAAGCGCGCGCGCGTACAAATCTTCGAAATCAATCGTGGAGTCGTATCCCGTCAGGCTGGTAGGGTAAGAAGGGCGTACTCGTTTGCAAAGTAGGACTACACGGGATATCGTATTCCAAAGAAGTAACATAAATAAAACTCGTGGCAATCCTGATGTCCGGATGAAACGTGATTTCCATCTCGAACACCGGTCGATAGTCAAAGTAGAGAAAAATGGCGTTTGATTTCGAATGTCGCAGTACCGGATGATTTTGACAGTGTCGCCTTAATTTGTACCCGTCAAGATCAGTCGTTTTGAGTTTTGGAACTGTTTTACGTTTTCCACCCTTAAATCTAGGAAAAGTTGTCGGTGAATCCACTTATCCCGTAGTTGGATCCTATAACCCAAACGAAGTCAAAACGATCGATAATGACAGTGAGAAGCGACACGGCCATTGGCAACTGTCACAATCCTCGTCCGGATCCTTCATTTTAAGCCAAAGCCTATTTATGTTTCCCCCCCTTCATTCTAGGCGGAGATGTATCAAGTTGATGAAGGTTGGATCCTAACCGAGACGAAATTTAGACTCGTCCACCTGACAGGATCATCACCTGATTCGCCATATTGAATTCTCAGGCAGTTTATCCCTATCCCCCCTTAATTCGAGGAGAAAACGTCTTCGGTGTTCCAATTTGTTGGTCAATTGGATCGGAACCCAAACAGAGTGAAATTCGGGGTTGCGAAGGGTCTTTGATCAATGGCTGGAAGACATTTGGATGGTGGATGAGGGCTCGTTCATTAGGAACGAAAGTCACGCGGCGTTGATCCAAATCGGATGATCGTGGGGTAGGTGGTCTCAAGACTGCAGGAACCCTCTGCAACGTGGGAATAAAGTTTGCCGGCTAGGGGAGTAAAATGACGAACAGGACAACCGTTCTTCCGTAAGTTTGCAAAGGGGCTGCCATCAAGAAAGTGGGCTAATGATGAGGGCGGAATGGAGAATACGGTGAGTAGGGATGAAGAGGGGGAGGGGCCGGCCAAGAGTATTGGGGGTTGGTGAAGCTTGGAAGCTTCAAAGGAGAAAAGCGAAGGGCTGTCTGGAGCGTATTCCAGATTCGACCGGTCGCTAGGTGGCCTTCAACCCTTTGAGGAACGCTGCGAATGAACCCCGCCGTTAGAGAGAAACGAGCTACTACCCTGGAAGGCCTGATGTTCTCCAAACAAACGGTATGCGCATTGTCGCCTAGCTGCGGCCCTTTCGAATCGTTTGCTTCAATGTGGCACAGCCTAGGAGTCAGTCACTCGTCCCTCCTCGTTTCCTTGCGTTTCGATTGCCCAGGCATTTTGTTTTGGTGACACAAAATCATCTCTAAGTTTTTGATGCTTCAACTGAATCTTCTCTAGATACTGTATAACGCTGTGTATCCGGATGATACAAGTTTTTGATTATTTTGATCCATTAACTGGATCTCATCCAATTCCATAACTGGATATCATCCAGATTCCATTCGAGCAGGATCTTATCTGGGTAAATCTAATCTAGCTGGGTATCGATCACCTGGGAGGTTTGACATCAGCAAAGTGGAGATTGGATAGCTTGATTGTATATATCTGAATCTTATCTAGGGGAAAACTATTTGATTAAGCTGTACCTAGGTAAACGCTTATTTGTTTAAGGCTAAATGAATGCAATAAAACGTAATATCATTTAGCTAGCTTCGATCAGAATCATACCAGCTGGATCTTGCTTAGGTCTGATTCTGATCAATTAAGGTTTTCCAAATTATCTGGGTCTCATATAGCTGAATCTTACATAGGTGGACTCTGTCCAGTTTTCTACTTGTAATTTATCACGTAGAATTCCTTTTAGGCGAATGTTACTTAAATGGATCCAATGCAGTTAAATCTGGTCTAGCTGGGTTCTGATTAGCTGTATCATATTTAATTTTATCCTATTCAAATTCATTTTATCAGCACTCTAATTGGGTAGATCATAACAAAGTGGTTCCTATTCAGTTGAATCTTCCCTAGCTGGATTTTGATTGGCTGGAAAATTGCCAGCTGGATCTATTCAACCAGAATTAAGAAAAGTCGTTGACGCCTCGACGATTGCCTGTTTCACACTGGCCTCACTCCCAATTACGTTAAGTTGACTGCTGCATTCAAGCCATGATTCACAAAACACAATTACAATAGTGTCAACGATTCGTTCGCTAAAACTGTCTAGCTGTTCCAGGTCCGTTTGTTTCTCCCAACGGGCGACAGTCCAAGTTCGCGAAATCCATTAACGCCTCATCCCCTCCCCTCTTCCGAATCGAGGTTAGGGGGTTTGGAAAACGTGACGCTTCGAGACTCTTCCAGATCTCTTTTCCGTGGTACGACGTGTCGGGCCACGTTGAAAATACCTGACGAGAATAATTACGAAGGACTAGGCAGCGTCAGCCCTCTTCTCCTCATATCCGCGGTGCTCATCCTCTCGATTTTTTCGGGATTACACGCCACCGCTTTTCCAGGCTCGTGTACCAAGAGGAACGAAGCCAAAGTAGTACCCCCATCGACGTTTTTCCCCCTAAAGGAACCCCTCGCCAACAACCCCTCATCCATCCCTGACACCGAATCATCCCTCCGTCTTTTTTCACACTTGGAGGTGCGATGGCTCTCCTCCTCGTTTCTTGGACCCGACCAAGCCAGCCTCGCTTTCTGGAGCGAGACTAATCCCTCGGTGAAGTGGCGGCAGCGTAGCTTAGCAAGGTACCATGGATGCGCTGGAGATTTGCGCGACGAACGATATCCCGGAATCAAGCTGCCATGTGCTATGGAAAATTAGGACGCTGCCAGGTTTGGATCCTACACTCCCGAGAACCTCCACACAGTTATTGCGTTCCAAAAGTGCCAACCCGTCACCTGTCCCATCAGCGATCATTGATCGCCACCTTTCGTTCTCCTAAAGTAGCGCATCTAGGACTTCGGATTAAGACCTTTTCTTCGATCGGGGTTTCTGGGAATTCTGCCTTAGCTTTTGAAAATTAGAAAATAACTGGACTGGCAGCTGTGGTCTACTTCGGTTACCTGCTAGGTGAGGATTGATGAAGCCTCGGCCAAACTGCTATCCAAATAAAGTTACAAACGAACATCGGCCGGGTCAAGGCGTCTTTTATGAAGACAAGTCATCAAACCTGCCATCAAAACCCAAACGAAAAACAGGCATCATTGATGACCTACCTTTTGGGTTGAATAATGATAACCGGTCTTTAAACTTTGCATCCAAACGAACCCAACCAAACCCAAACAAACTGGACAAGAATCTTCGGTCCTTTTTGATCACCCGGTTATTGAGGGATCACCGCAGAAACAACAGTTCTCTTTTCATCATTTTCAAATGATTCTTCTCCCTCAAATAGAAACGTGGCCACGTAAAACCTCCGGTTTTCTGGTGATCGTAACTCCCGACCGTAAAACGCCGCTTAGGTTAAAATGATGATTCATTTCCTGGCCATACACCCTTCCCCCACCTGCCCCTCCCTAGCCATCCTAAGCTTTAATGTTCCATGGCTTTTATGGGATGTAAAAATCAACAAGTGCCCGGAAATTTGAGGAGAGGCGTTGCGGGATCCCGGCTGGAGTCTTTAGGACCGAGGCATATAAGTATTTGGAATCGCGCCAGCGAAGCTACCGTGAACCTTGCTGTTTCTCGTTCACCGAATGACCTCTCAGAATTCCTGGACATTTGGACATTACTGGGCAAAGACGGAGCACCGGTGGAAGATTTTTGATTTCAGAAATGAGAAACACACGAACACCGGTTGCTCGGGTTGACCTTGACCCATACTCGGATGGGTGATCGTTCAGTCGATATCCAAGTTTTATTTTTATTTATTTTTTTTTTTCACATCAGAACGTGGATAAACGTTTTTTTGAGCAACGACAATTTCGCGAAAACGAAGTGAAACTTTAATATCGTTGTTGTCGTTATGATTATCGGGGCGAAAAGTGTAGTTTCTTTTTTTTTTTCGTTTCCGTTTGAAACACAAGCTGGAATAACATTCCAAAATCCTGAAAACCACGGAGCGAACCGCCGTCTGCACGGCACAGCCGTATCTCCTTACGGCGCGCGAGCTTATAACTGCACAAACGTAGCTATGCGGGACCGCGGAACTTCGCAAAAAAAAAAGAAAAAGAAAAAAAAGTAATGTTCAACGCTCATTCGACGTTCTTGCCGTTTTTCTCAAGGCACGTATAAACATATATACATACGTACGATTTATTTGCCTCGTCAGAATTAATATCGCGAATGCATCTCCTTCCATCCTACCCTCGCATTTTCGCCTCTCAACATTAATTGCTTCACTCGTTTCCTTTCCTGCTGTTAGACGACGCCTCTTTTAATTATCCGACGCGAATTCTTTCGTTAGGAAATATAAACAAAACAAGTACAAAAATAATACGAAACATAACTAATTAAAAGCACTATCGAGGATTCTTTTTTAGAAAGCTCGACAAATTTCTTTTCTTTTTTTTTTTGTTCACTGCGAAGAGGATGGTTAATAACAATGATTTATTCAACCGATGTACGAGGGTCGTTATTTTTACGCAATAATCAATGTGCTTCGTTATAAATTAATTCTTCATTGCGACATTCGTGAAACGAAGAATTCAATAATTGGATAAATTAATAACGAATTTGTTTTCAATTTGTTGAATTTTAATTCATACAATTAATTTAATTTAATTCATATGATTATTTTAATTTAATTCGTATAATTAATTGTATTAAATTTATAAACCTGATTTAATTTAATTTATGTTATTTTTTATATCAATTCGTATAATTTATTCAATTTCATTAATTTAATTTAAGTACAATAAATTCCCTGACGATTGGGAATGCATCGACCTATTCCTGCACGCATTTATTTTAGTTTATCCGTATTGAATTTTTTATTTCTTGCGTAACATTGAATGAAAATCGATCGAACTATTCGAATGGGGAAATAATTAACAATTCTCCAGACTATCTGGAAACCCAAACACACATGGTTACCCCCAATTTTCAAGCAACTTTTTGCGACGATGAGCCAGTGATACCTCGAAGAAAAAATTAAAAAAAAAGGAAAAGGCAAAAGGAGGAGAAACCGGTCGATCGGTAAGACAGTTGCGTGTCCTAAATCCGCGGCCTGGTATCTTCGAGTGCCGTGGTAAAATTTGTTTCGGGTAGGGGTTATATATTGGATACGGTGGAAGAAAAGTGACAAACGGAAGTGGCGGAATGGCGAGGTTAAGGGAGGGTTGAAAAAGGTGAGGGGTTGGGATTGGAGGGGGTTGAGAGGCAGGGTCGGAGATATGGGCTAGGTAACCAGGTCACCGTGGCTGGCTAGGGGAAAGGGATTGCTTTACAACTACCCCCACCAAAGGTTCCTCAACCCCCTCCAACACTCGATACAACAACCCCAACCCTTGCTCGTCCTCCCTCGAATAGGCATGTCTCTGCGACTTTGTTCCACCCTCAAACGTGCACACACAGATGGACACGTGTATTGCGTCACCTAAATCGACTCTGCTATGCTCGGTGTCCAACTCGCTTCCTTTCTTCGTTCCTGTTCCTTTTTTTTTTTAAACCCCCGTCCTTTTTTGT
>JAPYZI010005464.1:0-10264 GCA_030523105.1 Ophioninae sp. A BG-2022a | reverse complement strand
TTTTTTTTCCTTTTTTTTTTTTTTTTTTTTTTTTTTTTTTTTTTTTTTCACTGCATCCTCCGAAGGCGATGACCCAGGAACGAAGGAGATACGGCTTCGTACTGGAGAGACAGTGCTCGGTCGCGAAACACTACGCGAGCTTTCACGAAGCCGCACTCGCTGCTCTTCATCCCTCCGTTGACGAGTGGCGCGAGGTTGCAAGCACCAGGGAATATCTACCGCAATCCGTCGAGGATATGTTCGCCTCGAGATTAAGGGTATTTATTATTCGCGCCTCGTTGTTTATTCGTTTTGTCAAAATGTACGCGAAACGGTTCATTGATTTTTGGAAATTTTAGCGGCGATCGACGAATTTGATATTAATCAGGGATTATTGAAATTCATTTTGGTAAATTGAAATTAGTTTTTTTTTTTCAATTGGAAATTCATTTGTTTAACTTGAAATTAACGTTTCAAACGTAAAATTAATTCTTTTTAACTTATAATTAATTTTTTAAACTTGAAATTAAATCTTTTTAACTTTAAATTATTTTTTTTTAAGTTGAAATTAATTTGTTAAAGTTTGTAATTAATTTTCTAAACTTGGAATTAAATCTTTTTAACTTTAAATTATTTTTCTAAAAGTTGAAATTAATTAGTTAAAAATGTGATTAATTTTGTATACTTGGAATTCCTTTTTTTAACTTGGAATTCATTTTTTAACTTGAAATTAATGTTTTAAACTTGGAATTAATTTTCATAACTTGTATTTAAACGTAAACTTAATTCTTCAAATAAATTTCCTTAATTTTTAAACTTTCTATGACTTTTGCAAAATTGAACTCAATTCCGCCATATCTTTTATTAATTTACTTTTCAGTATTTTTGTTTTTTTGTATTATCGCGATGTAATAATCCGTCTGTTGATGATCGAAACAGCAAGTGTCATTTTGGCCGGAGGACGAGGAAAACTGCGGTTCTGAGCTGACGATGAGCTCGCAGCTGAGGAAAACCCGAAGCATGGACAGTTCCTGCCTCGAACTTCGTCTGGGCCCACCACCACCACCCGGCCGTCCACCCTCCTCGCTTCATCATTCTGCCAATAATAGCCTAGCCCCGCCGCTCTCCAGAGCCAAGTCCGAGGTCAATATTCACGCCTCGTCCCTCTCGCTTGGACCAGGTGAGAACTTCATATTTTTATCACGTTTCCCTCCTAACAAAAAGTCCAGTCATTTCGAGAAATATTAACTTCCGCCATCGAAACAATTTTTTATTTTTTTTTGTACAGATTTGTTTAAATTCGTTTAAAAAATCTATCTTTGGATTTCTTTTATCACCAAATTTAGATGTATCAGTATTTTTTGGGCATTAGTTACGAGAAATTTTTTTAATCATTGATTTCCAAATTTTCGATATAAATTTATATATTTTTTTTTTTCGGGCTTAATTATAATTCATTTCTTTTATTGATTCTAATTTGCAACAATAAGTTACTGAGGTATAATAAATTATTGTCAAAATCGCAATACTAAATAATAATTTGATAATTATTATATTAGTCGTAAATATCAATCGCCTAATTCAAATCCTCAAGTAAATTCTTCAAATTAATTAAGCGATTCGATCGAAATGAATATTTTTTATTTACAACAATCTCGATCGTAAACTTTTTATTATGAATCTTTTTTATTTCGGTTTTTTGTTCATTTTTAATTATTTTAAATTTGAATTTTTTCGATTATGAATTTCATTGATCTTCAAGTTGCGTTGAACCCAAAAAATCAGATTATTTTTATATATTCCTTTTGCAATTCATTCCAATCTTTTTATTATAATTTTTAAAATTTTGATTTGTTTTGTTTTCGAATTTTTTCGATTATGAACTTTATTGAATTTGAATTTTCGTCCAACTCAAAGTATCAGTGCATTTTTTGTTTCTCTTTACAAATCTTTTTCAATCTTTCCATTATAATTCCTTAAATTTTGAATTTTTTAAAATATAAATTTAATTGATGTTAAATTTTCGTAAAACGCAAAAAAACCATAAAATTTTTTAATTTTTGCATTTTTCTTTTGATCCTCAAGATAATCGTTTCAATGTTGAAAACAAAAACCAGTGAATAAATATTGCAAATTTATAACGATACACGAAAGATCGTACCGAATAGGGACGTTTTGAAATTTCGGACGAATAATTGTTTGAATTACGAAAACTTGAAGGAAGGGAAAAGCTCTCCGGAGCTTTTCCCTTCCTAGGGATGAATTTCCCACTCGAGGACATTGTTATCATTGGCAATTTTACAATCGGCGCGTCGAGCTAAATTAATACAAACTTCGTATGGGATTCTCGTCGTTCAAAGTGACGCACTCGATTCGCGAAAGCTTTAATTTTTTTTCACGGATCCTCCAATTACGTGAAAACCCAAGCACATTTCCCACGGAGAAAAAAAAACGAATGAATATGCAATTCTCGTTTTTTTGTTCTTTTTCTTATTTTTATTGCACGCGAATAAATCCCCACGATTTCTTCGGCGAGCCAAACGCGATGCACTTCAAAGTTCACTTTGTTTGGGTTTACCCGTTCGAGGGTTGGAGCCGTCGACCCTGCTGGAATACTTTATCCCAGAGGGTCGATGACCCTCCACTTTTTTCGACCATTTTTCAAGGGCTCGTAAACCGAATTTTTTTTTTTTTATGCTAGTAGAGTAAAGGCTCGATTTTTTATTTATTTATTTATTTATTTATTTATTCATTCATTCATTCATTTATTTATCCATTTATTTATTTAATTTTTAATTTTTTAAAAATTCTTTTTTTTCGAGAACGACGAGAAAATTGAAAAAAACATCAAGCTAATAAAAGATTTATTTTAACGATTAATTAACCAAGGATCATTGAAAATGAATAAATTATTCCCAAGTTAAAAAACTAAAAAATCCTTTTTGTTAAAAGTTGATTAATTTTTTAATTTAAATTTAATAAGATCGAATTACCTTGTAATCAATAATTACCGACTGGCAATAATTACAATAAAACTGGCAGTGCCCATTTTACATGCTTCTACGATTCGACAGTTGTCGAAAAAATTGAAAAAAAAAAAACTCCAAAATTGATTTTTCTCCAGAACTTTTGGGGTGAAAAAAAATCGAGGTTTGACTCTACAACGTTTTGGAATACATTTACCGAAATTATACACGTGCGAGGGTTGGGTGGGGGTAAAAACACCATGGGAGGAAAAAGGGGGGGATTAAGGGGGGCCTGGATGAATCATGCTGAAAACGAGCTTTTCGAGTGGCGAAGCAACATGCTCGGATTCCAACGTTCGGAATTCAACATTGGCCATGTGCTAGTGCACGAATATCATTCTTCGACGTTCGTTTCGACGCGCTCGAACAGAGGAGAGCACTGTTCCAATTGTTCTCCACTCGTAACGCTCGAATCCGGCGGTTTACCTAAACGTATATACGAGGCACGATACGAGTGATCTCTTCGACCCCACTCAACGTCCGTTTTGGTTTCCTGCGTTCGTTCGTCGAATCTGGCCAATTCTGAAAATTCTTTCCTCTTTCCCCCATCACTGCCCCCACCTCCCCTCGGATTTTACTTGCGTTAACGTTTTATCAGGGAGATGATCAAATTTCTAATATTATTTTTGCACAATTTTTTTAAGGTTCTGGTTTTTGAGGGTTTTCATAATCACGTGAATTTCAATTCTCTTCATTTTGTTTTTTAATATATTTTAAAAATTTGTATTCTTTGTTTGCCTTTGTTTGGGTGGTTTTGATATTTTTTTGAAAAATTATTTCCTTCTTTTTATTTTCTATTTTTGTTGGATTTTTTTTTTTTACAATTCGATTTCTCAAGCTCACGAATTTCAATTTTGTGTCAGTTGTATTTAATTTTTAAAAATTCATTGGTTCAATTATAAGATGACAAGTTTCTTTTTTTTATAAATCGAGAGGATTTATTTCACTTCATGAAATTCTGTTTCGATTTTTATTTTTCAATTTCTATTCTGTGTCAATTCTATTCAATTAGAAGAAAATTGTTAAGTACATTTTTTCATAATTTTCGCAAGTGTAAAAAAAAACAATAGCCTACAATTAATTTTTTATGATTGTTTATAAGATCTTCTTAAAATTTCTTTTCTCATACCTTTAAATTTCAATTCCATGTAAGTTGTCTTCAATTTAATATTGTTTAAAATTTGTATAAATAACTTCTTTTATAAATGTGACAACGATTTTTTATGATTCTCTTTACCTAATTTTATATTATTTTTTAAAATAGGATTTTCGTTTATAAATGCATTTATCATCGTGTTAATTACAATTCTGTATTAATTAATTTTTATTAATATTTTACAAGACATTTCACAAGATTGATAAATATTTTTTTCTGTTTTCTGTATTTTGCAATAATTTTACGTCACACGGAATTATTTTCCTCGTTTCGTTAAATTCTCGTGTTTATCGAGTTGAGCTTTTCGATTATTTTTGTAATTCAAATAAAACATCGGGCGATGCGCGTCGAGGCGATATTTCATGAGGAGGGAACGAATTTCATTTGTTTCGGAAAAACGAAATATGTTGAGTGGAAAAAAGCTTCGGAGCCACCCTCCTCGTGTCGGGCTGCCACATGCGTCGAACTTTTATACTACAAACGTGCACACACTTGTGCACGAAAACTTTGAAAGTTTTGGGAAGTTTGGTGAAACAGATGATGGGGACTGTAAAAAAAAAAACAAAATAAAAAAAATATTTTTTCGATGCCATAAATTATTTTCGAACGATACTTTGATTGAAGAGGAAGAAAAGAAGCTTTATTGTGTTGCGATATCATACTTTTTTATTTTGGGAAGTGGCAACCGAAAATTCAATTACTCTCGAACTGCAAATAGAAAAATTTCGTAGAACTGTGAAAATAATTTTTATTATAGTTAAACATACTTTTTAAAAATATATTTCGAAATCAATTATCAGAAAAAGTTTCCAAAGAATATTCATTATTTTTAAAAAATGTTAACAGTTTTTGAACGTGTTTTTAAAATGTATTTAAAAAATAATTGAATATATTGAATTTCCTTCAATTTTTTTAAAAATTTCTTCAAAATATGTTCTCTCAGCAGTTTTATACAGTTTTTAAATAATTCTCGTCTTCAATTCTTTTTTGTTTATTTGTTATATTTTTTTACATGTATTTTTGAAATATTTTAATTTTCTATATTTATTTTTCATAATTGTTAAAAAATACTTATATAGTTTCATTGCTCTTCACCTGACTCTTTATTTTTCTGAATAACTCAATTTATAATTTTTCTAACCATTATATAATAAATCTCTAATTTTCAAATCGATAAAAAAATACTTCCCCATTACTCTTCTTCAATTTCTAATTTTTCAATAATCGATCTGTTTTTTTTCTCTGTCCACGAATACCCAAACAAACCCAAACAAATAAGCCATAAAAAATAATAAATTGAATATTTTAATCTAAATATTTATTATTTAAACGCTTCCAAGCTTTCATTTTTTATTTTTAAAAACAATTAATCTTTTCTCAAAACAATAATTCTTTTTTTATAAGAATTATTCTTATCATCGACCCGAACCAAGTTTTATCCAAGGGTTGAAAAGTAAAGGGTAGAAAAATTGAAGAGACCATACACGGAAGTGTTCCCCGTCAAAATTGTTTATTATTTTTTTTTTGTGGGTCATAAAGAGGTACCGGAAACTCCGCCACGACCGAGGTCCATGGCACCAGCCTCGCGAACCAGCATAAGCGGTGGTGTCAACGTGGGGGTGAGTGGTGGAGGAAGGGTCGGAAGCACCGGTGGAACCGGAGTTTCGGGTGGCGGTTGGGGCGACGCTCCTCTAGCTCGTGCACTCTTCGCTTATCTAAGCTCCGGAGAGAATCAGCTAAGCTTCCTGGAGGGTGACCTTATCGCCTTGATGGGTGAGTGTGTGTCTTCCTGGTAAACTGCAAGCCAAGGGAACAAAGAAAAACCGAAGAATAGAAAAGGGCTGAAAAGGTCCGAAAAAAAAAATCCTCCAACCAAGAGGAAATTCCCTTTTCGTGTTGAAAGTCGAGAGTGGGGGGTGTGGCTGGAAAACAGAGATCGGATTTATAGGGGGAAAAAAAAAATATCCAGCATCGGACCAAAAAGGATTCTACGTGCAATTAATCGTAACAGCTTGAAACGCGTTTCACAATATGTTAATCGCTGAGCCAATTTCAGGAGCGAATCACACCGTGCGGAAAATTCACGAAGCAGCCCTTATGAAAATAAGGGCGTTTAAGGATTTCTCTGATAAGAGAACGGACGAGCCTTTAAGGACCCTTTTGATAAAACTTGGAATAAGACCCTTAAAGGCCCTTATAAGCCTTTAAGGCCCTTATTATCAATAATCCCTTAAAGGCCCTTAAAATAGATAAGCCTTTAATGGCCCTTTATAGTAAACAAGCTTTTATAGGCCCTTTAAATGAATAAGCTTTTAAAAGCCCTTAGCATAGATAAACCCTTAAGAGCCCTCAAAAGCCCTTGTTCAATTTTAAAAACTCGTATATTATAAGGGCTGTTAAGGGTTTATTTATTATAAAGAGTTTTATGATTGACTCTCGAATATGCTTTTTAAGGGGCATTACTATTCAAAGCTTTACTGATGACCTCTGTTATTTCTAAATTCGCTTACGATCTATAGGGAAGAATTTTTTGCAAAAGTGGTATTTATTTTGCATCCTAAATCAAAATGGACTTGATTCAACACTGAACATCGAAAATCTGACTTTAAAATCAATTAATTTATCTTGGCATGTTTTTACGAACGATCATTTCCATTCAGGAGATCGGCAGAAGGGCTGGCAGTTCGGGGAAAACCTTCGTACCCAAAGCTCCGGATGGTTCCCCTTAGCCTACACGGAGATCATCGTCGATGACAACATGCTCGGGTAAGTGACCAAGAATTTTCAACCTGAGGGAATTTTTAATGATTTTCCTGATGAGGACTCATTAGAAAGAGGTTTCGAACGATCCGGTTCAGGGGAATCGGATTTTCCTAATGAACGATACATTTGACTAATTTAAGAACTTATTGATCAACGAATTCTTCTTTTTAATCGATTTTGGCTTGAAGGTCACGTTTTGTATTTCCGAAGCTTAATGACACGACGAACATTACCGCGTGACACGCGAGTGCGGGAGAGATAGTGGAAACGTTATAAATCGCGATTTTTCAATAATGAAACGATTAAATCCAAAATGGCGACCAGGGGGACCTCGGTGCCATCGTCTTTAATGCACACAGCAAATTTCGTACCGATTGGTTCAGCCGTTTGAGAGAACAGTGGTTTCAAAGTTTCGAAGTGGACGGTGGCGTCTTCTCGGTTTCTCGTCGCGATTTCTCAGAGATGAAACTTTGAAAGGACTGTTCTCTGAAACGGCTGAACCAATCGATACGAAATTTGGTATGTTGATTCAGGACGATGGCACCGAGGTCCCCCTGGTCGCCATTTTGGATTAAAACGATTCATTCTTGAGAAATCGCGGTTTATAACGTTTCGAATTGTTCTTTCGCACTCCTGCGTGCGTCACGTGGTAATGTTCGTCGTGCCTTTGATGGAAGTCGAGGAAACGTTGTCAATCCGCGCGTACGTCCCACCCGCCCTTGTCCGTATCGGGTTCGACGAGCGTTTACAATACACGAGTACACGACGAAATTAATGGAAATAACGCCTGCCCGGCTAGTCCGTGAATGTTTGGCATTGATGTTAATTCGTGGGTACAGAATGGGGCCTGGAACGCAACCAGGAACTCTCCAATTCTCGTTCAACTCCGATAATGACGGTAATAACGTTTGTCAGTGATGTTGAATAGGGGATTGGCCCGTTTGATCGTTTATTCGCAGTAAATGGGATTTTCATTTTTTATTTTGATTTTTTTTCAATTTTCGGAATCGAAACACTTCCTCTTTCGCTTGTTATGTATTTTTGACTGTTGCGAGATTCGATCGAAAGACCCAAAAAAAAGAAAAAAAATATTGAAAATCAGTAACGATGTATTTTTGTTTTCTGCATTTTGGAAAATCGTCCGGAAATTCTATTTATTTTTCACGATTCTAAAAAATAAATGACTATTTATAATTAAATATAAAAAAGTAAATAATTAATTATAGTATATATGAAATTATTAAAAAAAAATTAATAATAGAAACTAAATAATACATTTGTTATAATATTGCGATAAATAATTAAATAATTACGATTTTGGAATTCTATCAAGAATCATTATCAATAGTTCTTCCCTGACCGGAAGTTGAATGTTTCCTAACTTTTTTTATTCTAAAAAAAATAAAATTCAACTTCTGGTCATAACAAATCTCGGAGCGGAATCTGAAGCTCCAAAGACAGAATTACGTGGACTCGAAAAGTGCCATTCTTTTTCTACGAAGATTTTCCCCGGTCAGTATATTCTAATTTCCATTCGAAACTCATCTCGAAGAACACAACCATTCCCGCAGTAAATCCGGGCAGTAAATTTCTCTTTGCCCAGTGACACATTCTATTACGTTCGTCTTGTCTCTCTTTCTCCCTTTTTTTCTCCTTCCTCCCTTCCCCGAATTTTTCTTTCCCCTTTGTGGAGGAACGTCCAAACGAAAATTTGTGTATCCCAGAAAATTGTCTTATAAAAATCAGGACGTTTCTTAAATTGAATTTAATCGTTGTAACCGGAACTCGACGATAAATTAATTAAAAACAGAAAAGGATACATGAATTAAACATTTCTTAATTTTTAACGGCAAATTTGTTCAATGTTTGCATTCTTAATGATTCGGTTCAATTTTTTGAAAAATTGTTTATTTTCTCTGCAATTTTTTAAAAATTTTTCGTATTTTTTGGTTTCGCCAAAAAATCGTTCCAATTTTTTAAATAATACTTTATTTCCTCCAAAAATCTTTTCAATATTTTTTAATTATTTATTTTCACAAAAAAAATCATTTTTGTTTTTCGAATGGTTTAATTTTTATAATCGACAATTCTTTCTCTTTTAATAGAATTTCTCTCTGGGTGCAAGACTACCAGAGGCTCGTATTTTTCCATCCCCTTTTTACCCCCCACGTTGTCCCCTCCTTCCGAGAGCCAATAATGGCAACGTTTTCCGCGCACGTATAGCTAATGCGTCCTAAATTATCCCAGTCTCGTAAACAAGAGACCAAAAGCAGCCAGCCAGTTCTAATATTGTTAAATAGCCTGTTGCCTTGAACCGGACCAATCTAGGCTCGAATATACCTCATAAAATCTTTTGTCAATATATATATATATATGTGAATATAAATAGACGGTCCTACATGGCCTTTTATCTATACAAAGGCTTAAGGAATATGTATCATTCATGTATACAGGGTGTCTCGATAATTAATAAAAAAGCCTAAAATTAGTAATCGAAATCAAGGTTTCGAAATCATTTAAATAAATTTCCAAACCAAAAAAACCCGAAGTATTTCCTCATTAAATTGAGCAATAAAATGTGAAAATAAAGCACAATCATTTTCAAAATTGAAAGTTAAAAAAAATTGTTTTCAAGAATTCAAAATCAAAATAGAGTTATTGTTAAACATATGTTAAACATAATATAATAATGATAAAAAAATGTAAAAAATATAACGATCATCTATATAATAAAAATTAATCAAAAATGTGTTGGTAAACGCAAAAACCGAAATAATTATTATTTGTAGGCGTTTAGTGACATATCGTAGGTTCATGATTATGTATTTTTATACCTTGAAGACTAATCCACCATTTAATTCGCCTTGAACTCTCCATTTCTAGGGAAAAATATCGAAAAACTATTCCCGGATGGTTTATTCGCATTTTCCCAGTCTAATTTCGCACTTTCGACAAAAACTCGGGCATATTCGTAATCAGCGGAAAATTTCCGATCAAATACACCCTTTTAATACTTTAAAAACGGAAAAAAAAAATTTTTGGACTTCCCAGGCCACTTTTTCAGAATCTCAAAAATCACGATATTTCAAAAGGTCGTAGGACGAGCTTCTCTTTTGCTATTGGGATACATTTAGTGGGTTTGAAAAAGGTTTTTGCCTAACTTAAATAATGGCGTTGGATTCATATTGATATCTCATATAGTTTCCCCGGAAAGTCCAGTTGAAAAATCGCAAAAAAAGAGGCAAAGGGGTATGTATGGAAAAATTTGCGAAAATCGATGGTCCAACTTTGAAATTCTGCCAAAAATCAAAAAATCATCGGATTTTAATGATTAAAAAAG
>JAPYZI010005463.1:0-19423 GCA_030523105.1 Ophioninae sp. A BG-2022a | reverse complement strand
ATTTGTTATTTATTTTTATTTAATATTATTATTAATATTTACAACTTAGTTTAAAGTTTTGGTTGGGTTTGTTTGGGTTTATTTATTTTATTGTATTAGTTATTAGGTATTATTATTATTTATGTATTTTATTAGTTATTCATTTGTTATTTATTTTGATTTAATATTATTATTAATATTTACAACTTAGTTTGAAGTTTTGTTTGGGTTTGTTTGGGTTTATTTATGTTATTTTATTAATCATTAGGTATTATTATTATGTATTTATTAATTTTATTAGTTATTTATTTATTATTAATTTTTATTTAATATTACTATTATTATTATTTACAAATAACTTTAAAGTTTTTATAATTTTTCTTACCAGCCCTTTTCTCGAGATATAATTTCGCAGGGCCATATACTCGAGTCTTCGATCATCTTCGTACTATTTCACCCCCCACCCTGCGACTTTACGAAATTCTTGACAACTTTGACACCGCGATGTCTCAATGTAATTTTTTTTGTATTATTTTCTTTCTTTTCCATTTTTTTATCAACATCATCAAGAGCACTTTTCTCGGGATATAATTTCGCAGGGCAATATACTCGAGTCTTCGATAGGGATAATCTACGTGCGAAGGTCTACAGCTGACGATGTTGGCGGCGAAGAAAACCAGGGGTCCGAAAGAGGGTGCTTTATTGTGAACGAGTAGAAAAGAGAAGGAGAGGTTACCCTCCTCCGTCCGGAGAGAAAGAGAAAGCGAGATACCCCCTCCCCTCAGCGAAAGAAAAGGTGCGATTCCCCCACCCCGGAAAAGAGGTGGAGGGGGAAAGAGGAAATTGCGAGTAACGCGTTTCTGCCTTTGTATCCTTCTTGTGGCTCGAGGGTAACAACCGAACGACAGCACTTCCCTCTCCACCCCGTGCTTTTCATCCAAGCGTTTTACCGAGCCCCCCCCCCCCCCCCCTCCGCCACCTCTTTTCTCCCTTCCGACTTGTCTATCATTTGGACACCTGGCGCGCGAATAATTTACGCGGGTATTCCCAACGCCTTCATCTTGGGGGGTCTTTGAAAAGTATCGATCCCTGTCTGGGTAAGAATATGAGTCCGACCAGTCGCCAATGACGAGCCAGTCCAGTCCATCAATTATTTATTGCGATAAGGTACGAGTTAGCTCTATTTCCGGAACACGAAGTCTTCCATAATTCACCAACCAAACTGTACAACCGTTCTTTGTTACTATTTGGTTATTTGGTTGTTTTGTTTTCTGATTGCAGGTAAGTACCATGAAGAATCTCCTAATAGGATTCCAAAGACGACCGTGATGACCTCTGACAGTCTGTTCGTATACACTTTTGTCGTTGGTTTTTTTTATTGATTTTTTTTTGGGGGGTATATATCGCCTGGAAGGGCTCCCATAAGGTTTGGAAGGTAATTGTTTGAACTTTGGAGCATATTTGTATTTTTGGTTTGTTTGATTCAAGGGCATTCCAATGTTTGACCTATCAGGGATTCCAAAACAATTGGATATGAATTATTTGATATTCAGGGTAGATTTGTATTTTTTGTTTTTTGTTTGGTTCAATGACATTTCATTATTTGACCGCCTAGGAACTCCAAAGTGTTTGGAAATTTATTTTTTGACCTTCAGGGCATGTTTGTGTTTTTTGTTTGTTTGATTCAAGGGCATTCCAATGTTTGACGTATCAGGGATCCCGAAACAATTGGAAGTCAATTGTTTTAGGTATTGTTTGTTTTATTCAATGACATTTCAATGTTTGACCTCGTAAGATCTATAAAACGTTTGAAAACGAATTATTTGACCTTCAGGGCAGGTGTATATTTTTGTTTTTCTTTTGTATTTAATGACCTTCCAATATTTGACCTCACAAGATTCATAAAACCTTTGAAAACGAATATTTTGACCTTCAAAAGAGTTTTGTATTTTTAATTTTTTTTTTCAACGACCTTGCAACATTTGACCTCGAATAATCTCAAAAGCGTTTAGTAACCGACTTATGCCCCACACAAATTTAATCCCAAAGTCGACAAGCTACCAAATTTATCACTAGAAATGAATTTCCCTAGCGACTGACATCCATCTTTTTTTCAAGTTTCCCGAGGCTCGCAAGTTTCATGCCCTCTCTTAAGCCCAAAGAAAGCCGATACCCCGATGAACCCCGACCCAGTCAAGTCCGCGATCGTTCGAAATTTTCATTATTCGCGTTCCTCCAGCGTTTAGTGAAATCGAAACTCCATAATTTCCAGTGGGTTCAACCGATGTCAGTACGTGACGTAAATTTACGTGGGGTGCACGTATCAAATTCTTATTATTATTATTATTTTCCCATTTATTTCGCAATAATAACAATAATAATAATCTTTTTTTTATTTTTTAAAAATGAAAAATATCAGTAATAATAATAATAATGATTGTTGTTATTATTATAATGTTTCCGATTTTTTAAAATAACAACAACAACAACAACAACAACAATATTTTTATTATTATTATTATATTAAAAATATGAAACACAATAATAATAACAACAATAATTATTATTACACAATACCAATAATAATAATTATTATTACTATTATTTTTCTTTTTTTTTAATTCTTTTCGGTGCTAAGATCAAGCCGATAAAGGTCGTCTATAGAAAATCGAACGAAAACGTCCCGGAGCCGATCGACGCCCCCCACATTATGATGGGGGGAGGGGGGGGGGCAGGGCTGGGGGCGGTTTGATTCGAGTCTCTCGGGATTAGCAAAGGTCGACGAAATTATTCATGCCCGAGAGTAAGAGGGGCAGGGGGGGGAGGGGGAGGGAGGGGAGTGACAGGAGCGCGGGTGAACCGCGGAGATCGGTTACGGGTCGTGTATGTACCCGTGGGATATTAGGCGAGAACAGCTCTCGCTCACCACTGCCTCGATGGCCTCTGTAATTTCGCCACCGCTTTCCCGTTGTCACACGCGGGTTGCTGCTTCCCCGACCGAAGAACGATAAAGAGACGAAGGGGTGGATGAGGGGAGAGGGGAGGGGGAAATTTTTTTTGTTGTTTTTTTTTGTTTGAGGAAACCCCTTAAGGTATTGCTGAATGAATATTAGATATTGATAAGATCGTTAAGGGGTTGAGGGATGATGGTTTTTAATGGAGGTATATTTAGGTTAATTGTTTTAGGGTTTTTTGTCATTTTTTCTTTGAATTATATGTTCGTTGTAAAAGGGAGAAGTAATTTTTTTTTATTAAAGGGGAGAAGTTATTTTTTTATTGCAAAATTATTTTATTGCAAAATAAAATAATTTTGTCTGAAATTGGTGAAATATTAAAGTTTGGGTGGGGGGGAGTCTGAAGCGGAAGCCCCTTAAGGTATTGCTGAATGGATATTAAAAATTAGTAAGATTGTAGATAATTTAAGGGACAATGATTTTTTTGGGAGCAATGATTGGTTAATTGTTTTCGAGTTTTTCTTTTTTATTATTTTATAAATTGTGGCAAAATATTATTTAATGAATTATGTAATAGCGATAAGTTTCGTATAAAATTAAACAATATTGTGCTAAGATAAATGATGATAATTAATTGGTGAATAATTTTTGTTTTTATTCAATATTAATTTGTAAATAAAAATAATAATTGAGTTGGGAATATGAGAGGAAAAAAATGTTTTCTGAATTATAAAATAGTGATTATTATAAATATATAATAAAATCATCTCTTGAAGTAAAATAAAAAATGAGTTGAATCAATTTTTGTTTAAAGTAAATTTTATTATTAACTATTTATTATTACTATTATTTATTAATTAATTTATTAATACATTATTCATTTATTAACGAGTAATATTTTTCAGAGGATTGTTTAATTAATATTTTAAGCGTCATTTATTTTATAATTTGTCATTTTTTCACATTTTTTTCCTTTTCGTATATTTCTCCCAACCTTTAGAACCGTAACTCGTCCAGCCTCGAAATATTCAAAATTCGAGGAAACCCAAACGAGTTTTTCGCAGCGATGCTCTCCACCCCAGAATTCTCATAAAATGCAATTTTGGGCTCTTCGGTACTCTTTGGTTACTCCATCGCATCCGATATGTAAATTGAACGAAATTTCGATCGACACAACCAGCTCGCTTATTACCATTGAGAGAACGAAGAAAATCGTCCTCGTAAATTGAACGAAACAAACCCAAACAAACTGGTTGCGACAGGTACGTAAAATCGAGGAAAAAAGAAAAAAAAAGAAAGAATAAAAATCAATTTTGCAAGCGAGCACGGGTTTAACGGATATCCGAATGTTTATAAGCTCAGAGGATATGTACGATCGTGAGGTAAATTCGTATCGGAGTTCGTACGTGTACGAAGAGTTAGAGCCACGAGGATTGTCGAGGCGTGCAACCTAAATTCATTAATCATGGGGTCAACGAGGAGGTTCGAGTTGTACGCTGCGCGCGCACCCCTCGAATCGAAACCCGTGTTACCACACGCGCTAATGGATATACAAGGTGGGGAAGAAGTATGGAACAAAACCACTAGAAATTTCGGAGTGTTTTTTTGGCTTTGTTTGTTCGGGTCAAATTCTCGGCTCTTTCGATTGCCGATGTCAAAAATAGGGCTTCCCATTTGAAAAAAAAAACAAAGTTGAACTTGAGATGACCTTGAAGATGAGGTTGGAGTCAACACGAATGTCTCGATTGGATTTGTTCAACTTGAAATGACCTTTGAGTTGACCTTCAAATTGAAGTTGAAACGACCTTGAAACGATCTTGAAGTTGAACTCGAGATTACCTTCAAGTTGACCTTTAAGTTGAACCTGAAATGACCTCGAAATTGAACTTGAAATGGCCTTGATGTTGAACTTGAAATGGCCTTGAAGTTGAGCTTGAAGTGACGTTGAAATTGAACTCGAAATGACCTTGGAATTGAACTTGAAATGACCTCGAAATTGAACTTGAAATGATCTTCTAGTTGAACTCGCAATGACCTTGATATTGAACTTGAAATGACCTTCTAGTTGAACTCGAAATGACCTTGAAATTGAACTTGAAATGACCTTCTAGTTGAACTTGAAATTACCTAGTTGAACCTGAAGTGACCTTGAAATTGGACTTTAAACAACTTTAGATGTGAACTTGAAATGACCTTGCAGTTGAACGCGAAATGACCCCGAAGTTGAACTTGAAATGACCTTGAATATAAGGTCAAGGTCGATACGAATGTCATCATTGGATTTTTTTCATAAGTAAGCCTCCGATATTTTCAGGCGCCTCCGTACTTCTTTCCCACCCTGTATATAGCACGTTGATTCGGCTTGCTGCGAGCTCGAAGCTGTTCCTCCTCCTATGTTTCGCCCATATCTATTTTCCTATATTACTGTACGTTCGTAATAATTGTCCGATCGTAATTGAGTAGGGATTGGCAATTATTGCCGTTGACGGTTAATGAGTAGTCCAGCCTGTCATGTACAAAACGCTAAATCGATGCCCCAACCCCGTCAAACGCGTTATTACACAATGTGAAGTGTGAAGTGGATCGTCAAGTTTGACGTTCCTCGCTTACACGATGAAAACGTGGATTTTCCATGAAAATCAACGTTCCTTAAGGATTTTATTGTTTGATTAAGACTTTCCAGTAATTTCAAAAAACGGCTGGTTCAAAAAACCCCTAGGCTAGTTATTTTTCGAGAATCCAAACGACACTAGTTTATTCGGAGTTAAAAGAAGAATTCTAAGTGAAGAGGGAAAAAAAGATAGAAAGTAAAACATCAAAGATAACATAGAATTTTAAATCATAATTTAAGAAAAAAAAAAGAACAAAATGTTATGTCTAGTGATTGCGCTAGTAAATTTAAAATTCAATAAACAAAAAAAAAACGCCTGAATAATCGTATTGAACATTTGCAAGTAGATTGACGATGCTTTTTAAAAATCAAAGATCATCTAAAAATGCAAACCTTTTCTTTTCTTCGAAATACCTAATATTTAATATCTCAAAATAAACTAAAACAATACATAAATAAATAATAAAAATTCTTTCAAAAAATGCTTCTTCGATTGTTTCGACGAAAAAGAGCAAAGATCGAACAATAATAATAATAATAAATGAAATATATAAAATAATATAAAAATAATAGTAATAATAAATCGAAACAAATAATGACAACAACAAAAAACGAATAATAAATAATAATAATAAATAGTCATAAAAGTAATAAATATATTGCCACGTAAGAATGAAAAGAAAGATGACAAATAGACGAGAAAATGTAATTTCCTGTAACTCAGGTGTCGAGCCAAAAAAAAAAAAAAAACAAAAAAAAACATGCCCGAGTTCGAGAGGGAAAAAATACCATTTGGTTGATGAATGTAAGTAGGAAAAGGGAGGGGGAGACACGACAGGGAAACACTGTTTGAGAAGGGTGGACAAATGTCCGGTTGAAAAATATAAACGATTGGCACGAGTTTCCGGTACCTTCCTCTTATACGTCCGAAACACGAAGGTTCCGAACGAGACCAAGTGCTTAATGCGATCGGACGTTTGAAGATGAATGCTCCAAAATGGATGGTATCGAAACGACCGGAGATGAAGGATCAACGCGAAACAGTAAAAGGACTAGAGAGAGAGAGAGAGAGAGAGAGAGAGAAAGAGAGAGAAATGTGAAGTGCAGCAAAAAGTTCGACAATGGGAAAAAGGGCGTCGAGGCTGAATCTCATTTCGAAACGCATTCGTCATATCTCTTCCGTATTACTTCGCTTCCCTTTTTATTCTCCTTCGAAGTTCACTCGTGACAGTCTTGACCGATTGATAAATGGCAATGGGACTCGAAAACGGATCGATGAACACATCGGATCTTTTACGTTTTAAATTCAGGAACGACGTGTATCAGTATTTTTTTAAAATCAGCCCTTAAAGGTGTCAAATTTGGGTTTGTCATGTATAGAGCAAAAGGGTTCTTTTTTATTCGATTTTACATCATTTTAATATAACTATTTTTTTTATTTTTATTTTCATGTAAAACTTTATATTAATTTTAATATAATATTTATTAAAATACAATTTTTTATTTTAACATAATATAAAAATATACATTTGAATATACATTTGAATATACATTTGAATATTTAAAAAATATATTTTTTCGTTTATATTTGCATTTTATATATTTGTATTTTTTGAAATAATTTTTGTTTATATTTATATTCTATGTAAAAACAAAATATACGGAAATTTTTATACATTAGTATATTATTTTTTAAATATAATAAATATTTTGATAGGATTCATATTTAAATATATAAATAAATATTAACTTTTGAAAATATATTTACATTTTATATTTTAAAAAATGAACAGAAATGTTTAAATATTGGAATATAAGTCTTCAAAAATTAAATTCCTTAATATTTATATACATATATTTAAGTAAAAGATTTTTAAAATAAATATATATGTATTTAAATATTAAGAAATGGGATCTAAATTTTATTGTTCATACTTAAAATGGTAAAATAGACGTTTCATTAAATTTTTTACTGTTAATATTAAATGTTATTATAAATATTAAAGTTAAATACCTAGGACATAAATAAAAAATCAATAAATCCATTAATCACTCTCTCTATCCTTCTTTATCTATCTCCCTCCCTCCACGAAATGTCCACGAAAAAGAACGTTCCAATCAGCTTGGACCGTACTTTTTTTTTCTCCTTCGAATCAACCGAATGTCGTACGTAAATATGTACGACGTCGTGGCAAATGGACTCGAAGGCTAATGGACTTCCGTCCAGAAACTTATTTTTCCTCCGCGCTAATGCCTACGAAACGACAATATTTTGTGTACCCAGAAGGAAAAATAAAGTAGAAAAGTTCCGTGTATACACAGACGTAAGAGAATCGTCGTTCTTTTTTTCCACCCTGTTTTTTTACTACCCAAGAAAAAAGTTGGTCTCGTAATAATGATGATGAAGTAGCTTTTGCCTATCCCCTTCTAGTTGGTTATTTTTTTTCGAAATTGTCCCTAGATATAGTTTTTTTTTCAATTACTCTCTTTTTTTGTCCCTAGACTGCACCTTAAGGGAATGACGAACACGTTCCTAGCCACCTCGAGATTTTTAAATCCAATTTATTCCACATCATTCAACCGATTGGAATAAAATTTATTTTGTGTATGCAGGACGCTTGCTCTACGAGGAACATACTCGGCATTTTCCAAAATTTTGAAAAAAATTATGCAGTTTGTGGTTACCATGGGAGCAGGGAAAAATGGCCAAAAAATATTCAATAAACGTTTTTCGCATTTTCCCAGTCTAATTTTGCAGGTTCGGCAAAAACTCGGGCATATTCGTAATCAGCGGAAAATTTACGATTAAATAATACCTTTTAAGAGTCTAAAAACCAAAAAAAAAATGTTCGACTTCTCACAGCCACTTTTCCAGAATCTCAAAAATCACGAAATTTCAAAAAGTCGGAGGGTGAACTTCTCTTATGCTATGGAGATTCAACTTGAAAAATGGCAAAAAAAGAGGCAAAGGGGTATGTATGGAAAAATTTGCAAAAATCGATGGTCCGACTTTGAAATTCTGCCAAAAATCGAAAAATTAACGGATTTTAATTATTAAAAAAGCATTTTGAAGATAAAATTATACCGAAAAGATTGAGCGCAAGGTGGAGGCCCAGCTCCTTAAGCAACAAAAGTTATCAATGATTTAGTAATAAAATGTATATTCCCCAAAAATCGAAAAAAATTTTGAATTTTTTATATTTTTTTTATTGGTCTATTTCGATGTAACTTTGTCCGCTGAACACGAATCTACCATTTATTTCCCCGAACACCCAAAATTTCGAGGGAAAAATGTCGAAAAACTATTCTCGAACGGGTATTTCCATTTTCCCACTCTAATTTTTCGCTTTCCGCAAAAACTCGGGCAGAAAATTTCGTAATGAGCAGAAAATTTCCGATGAAACACATCCTTTTAAGAGTTAAAAAACGGAAAAAAAAAATTTTCGACCTCCCCCGGCCACTTTTCCAAAATCTCAAAAATCACGAAATTTCAAAAGGTCGTAGGATAACCTTCTTGGAGCCTATGGAGATTTAATGGGTGGGTTTGGGAAAGGTTTTTGCCTAACTTAAATAATGGCGTTGGATTCGTATCGATATCTCTTATAGTTTTGCCGAAAAAGAGGCAAAGGGGTATGTATGGAAAAATTTGCAAAAATCGATGGTCCAACTTTGAAATTCTGCCAAAAATCGAAAAACCATCGGATTTGAAAGATTAAAAAAGCAATTTGAAGAGAAAATCATAACGAAGAGATTGAGTACAGAGTCGAGTGCCAAATCCCAAAGGGAAAAAAGTTATAGATGTTTAAGTAAAAAAAGGTATTTCGCCCAAAAATCGAAAAAAATTTTGGATTTTTGATATTTTTTTTATAGGTCCATTACGATGTAATTTGATCTCCTGAACGCGAATCTACCATTTATTTCCCCGAAAACCCAAAATTTCGAGGGAAAACTGTCGAAAACATATTCTTGAACCGGTTTTTTCCATTTTCCCAATCTAATTTTGCACTTTTGGCAAAAACTCGGGAATATTCGTAATCAGCAGAAAATTTCAGATCAAATAGACCCCTTTAAAACGAAAAAAAAAACGGGGTAACAAGGTACCACGTCGAAAGTTTCCAGCGTGTTCGTCATTCCTTTAAGGTAATACGTGTATGAACTTCCTGATTGGAAAAAAAAACATAGAAAAATTTTCAGACTTAAAAAATTATAGATATACCGAAAAATCCATCAGCCATTTTCAGAGGTCGATAGCCGGTCGTGACGTCACCCGGAGAACGCCAAAATTTGAGGTCATTCGATCGATGAGGGTTAGAGTAAAAAAAAAGTTCCAACCGAGGCGGAGGGAAAAGAAAACTCGGAACAGTACAACGCGATTACTCGGAAGGGAAGGAAAATGTATTTAGGCTAACGATTGCGAGGGTTCAATACTTACGTCCAAGGGGGTGGTTCTCGGCGAAGAAAAATACAACAGGATGTGAATCGGGGATGCAGGGTGGGCTAGGAACCGTTCCGGAATTCTGGAACCATTCGGAACACGGAAGAACCCGAGTGTTGTATAAGAAACGACCATGCGTACACTTAGTGGTCGATCGTGTTCCGGGGTGGCGAATGAAGACCCCGACCACCCCTTGGACGGTTCATTACTCACAGAACTGAGACGTGGAACAAACGAATGAAGAAAACAGAAGGGGCAGCTGGAAACCGCGAATATCAGCGGTTCGTATACCGAGCGTCAGGGATTCAAGGTTCCAAAGCGCTTATCTCGTGAAATATCGATTTTACAAAAAAACTTTTTAGACAAAAATTGTTCAGTCAGAGGAAGATAAGAACCTGCTTCTGACGATTCGAGCTGGAACCTAACCGCTGAGGTCATTTCAAGGTCAACTTCGAAATCTTCACTAACAACCCCTACTTTTTTTCTCGCATTCTCGTAGCTTAGATCGAAGTCTTTCCAGAACCATACGGAGCGTTATCTTTGCTCCGTATATTTTTTTAACTCCGACCGAAAAACACTTATCTAGGGTGTTTTGAAAAGCTCTCAGCCTAGGCTACAAGTATACTTTAAAAAAAGTATAGCTTGTCATTCAAGATTTTACTTCTGACCTCTCCACCTCCACCACCTTTACTTCTAACCTCAATTCGCCATTGCTATCTTTTTCTCCTCTCAAAACAATGCAACTCTTATTCCAAACACTTTTCTCTCCGACTCGCGTTTACCGAGATATAAGCTTGTACCTCTCGTTTCGGACACCCTGTATGTCACCGTTTTCATCAATCTAGCGTTGTAAAAATAAACGGGAGCTTCGTACGAACGATTGGGTCGGGGCTAAAGTCCCTTGCGTAAGTTCGGGAGGCGGGGGGGCGGTTCGTACAAATGCAGGGATGATGAAGAAGACGAAGAAGAATAAAGAAAAGAGAAAGAAACTATCGAAGGGGTGCGAATGTTACTCGCGTGCATCGGGCGAGCCAGTTTCTTGGGCTTCCGGTAGTTTGCATGCTTTGAGCTCACTTGTACTAAGCTCGATTGGTTCTTCGCTAACCTACCGACCCCCTCGGCCCCCCAGCTACCCCCATCCCTCATTTACCACCCCCAGCTACCCCGGACGTCCTTGATACCTCCAACCACCCCCATATACCCCCAGTCTTCAACTAACCCCGTATATCCTCCCCCACCCACCCGCTCATAACCCCAACCCCCAACTTTCGGGTTTTGTTTGGGTTTGTTTGGGTTGGGGATATTTAAGAAAAAAAAAACACACACACACAAAAAATAAAAGTTTAAAAAATGTATAAAAATGATACAAGCTAAAAAAACGTACTTTTCGAAAAAAAAAAATGTATTTAAGGGGTTACACACTTTTGGATGATCGGGAAAAAGGCTTTTTAATCATACTTTTTAAAACTGATTTAAATTACGGGAAAAAAAATCACTCAAGTCCAAGGGGCTCAAAAAAAAAACTGAAACTACCGTTTTGTGTATTTTTGAAAAAAATAAACATTTTTTGAGGGCCTGGAATTTTTGAATAATTTTTGTTTTTGGTTTCTTCTTTCAAAAAAGTATTTTTTTCCGATCATACAGAATTTGGATGATTCATTTGGGAAAAATAAAAAAAAATGGCGTGTACATACGGCTGGTCCGGTCGAGGAGTGAGATCCGAGCAGCTCGAGGCTCGGTGCTCAAATGTGAGGCGCCACGATGAACTCGTGGCCACACGAGGGACTCTCCCTTTCCAGAAACATCACGCGGATGTGTGCTTCTGCGCCTCGATCAGAGCTATGCCGCAGCTTCCCCCCACCTCTCTTTACGATACGAACCAACTCAGCGCAGGGACGTGCTGCCCTCCACTGGGAATATTTCCAACGACGCGACATGCAATAATTTTGTCCGTCCTCTACGGGTACATTGCTGAGAAAATATTGATCAAAACTAAACCAGCCGAAGAATAAAAATTTTTTAAGTTTGTTTACTTATATAAGTATAATTAATATAAAAAATAATAAAAATAAATAAAAATGAAAATTGATTAATATAATTAAAAAATTAATAATCATTTTCACGATTATGATAATTAACAGCAATAATAATTATAATAATACATTTTTTTAAATTCATTTTATTTGTTTCATCCATTGTTGAATAAATAGATAAATGTATAGGGATTTTAAATAAATAGAAATCTATTTAGTAAATTGGATAAATTGGACAACGAAACCCAAACAAACCCGAACAAATGTTACTTGTTTTATTAAATTAAAAGAAATTGTATTTATTACATTTTATTTATTATCAAATAAAATAAATAAGTGAATAAAAATATTGAATAAATATACTATTTACTATATAATAAATATAACTCTATTTATTTAGTAAATAAAATAAATAAAATAGTAAATAAAATAGAATAAATATAATTCTATTTATTTTATTTACTAACAGAATTCAATAATTGTTGATCGTAATTATTTGTGAAATAACTTTGAAGTGACATATATGAAAACAATAAATCAACGTATTCATAACAATATCCAATATTGCGAAAAATACAAAAATAATTTTTCATTACGTTTCATATTTGTTTATAAATATATATTTAAAAAATAAAGCTAAATAATATTAAAAATATGAATGGTTGTATTTTATTAATCAAATATGAACGATTATATTTTGTAATGAAAATAATATTAATAATAAGAGATAAACAAACTAGTAAATAATCTTAAATAACAGTAACAATTAAAATTTACTTAAAAAGTACGAAAATACTTTTATGTTAATTTTCATTTATATATATATATATTTTTTTTGGGCTACTTAATATTATCCAATATACAGGTCGATTGATGTATCAAGGCACGTCTAGAATCCTGTATTGCTATTGATATATCGAGCTTGTATTAGAATGGAACGTCAATCGCAGATATCGGTTATGCGTCTCGCGAGCAAACGGCTGTTGAAATGTAACCCGTCACGGAGATTCCCCTCTTGTTTCGTGGTATGAAAAATGCCAAAAAAATACAAAATGACAGAAAAAAAAATATCAATTTTCGTTTCGTAGCCCGAAATTGATGTTTCGACGTCGCCTCCAGTCGATATTATCCACGTGAATTGTCTCGAAACGTTTTCTCCACGAAATCATTCGAACACGAATATTGAAAATTTTTTTTTTTTTTTTTTCTTTTTGTCTTTTTGACATTGACAAAATTGCAGATTTGTTTAACGATCCCTCGGAAGTTGTAAAACAATTCAGGTATCCCGGAAGCTGAGAGAGAAAAAAGGAACCTGGAATCTATCGACCCCATCAAACGACGCTTTGTGAGCTTCCCCAGCTTCCGGCGCGAGAATATGGGCGGTCAGGAGGGCGGGGGGGACGATATGATTTACGATTCAGCCAAAGATCACGTACGTCAGATACGCGCGTCACATATTTTTCACAATTTTTTTTCTAGGCGATGAAGTTTACTGGGAATTTCCTGTCCGTTTACTGGGAACTTCCGGTCCCCTTAGTGGTGGTCGTTTGTCCAGATACTTTTAGAAAATTCTTCGACTTATTTGCCTTTTATTGGAATTTTAGTCGATTTACTGGGATTTCCGATGATTTACTAGGGAATTTTATTCAGTTACTAGGGAATTTTATTCAATTACTAGGGAATTTATTCAATTGCTATGGAATTTTATTCAATTATTAGGGAATTTTATTCAGATACTAGGGAATTATGTATTAGAGTATTATTTTATTTGGGAGTTTCATCCAATTGCTGGGGAATTATTTGACTGGGAATTTATTTCGAATTCATTTTACTGGGAATTTATTTCGAATTTATTTTACTCGGAATTTATTTCGAATTTATTTGACTGGGAATTTATTTAGAATTTATTTTACTGGGAATTTATTTCGAATTTATTTGACTGGGAATTTATTTAGAATTTATTTTACTCGGAATTTATTTCGAATTTATTTGACTGGGAATTTATTTCGAATTTATTTGACTGGGAATTTATTTCGAATTTATTTGACTGGGAATTTATTTAGAATTTATTTTACTGGGAATTTATTTCGAATTTATTTTACTCGGAATTTATTTCAAATTTATTTTACTGGGAATTTATTTCGAATTTATTTTACTCGGAATTTATTTCGAATTTATTTTACTGGGAATTTATTTTACTGGGGGTTTATTTTACGGGGAATTTATTTTACTGGGGTATTATTTTATTAAGTAGTTTCATCCAATTGCTATGTAATTATTTTATTTAGCATTTATTTTACTGAAAAATTATTTTACTGGGGTATTAATTTCCTGGGGATTTATTTTACCGGAATTTTATTTCACTGGGGAAATTCCTCCACTACCTGAGGAATATCATCCATTGGCCATTGTCCATTCCTCAATAATTTTGTCCAGTCACCGTTCACTCGGTCATTCCACTCCTCATTTGCGAACTCTTCCCGAACGAAACAGACATCCGAGGTCGGAAACTCGGGGAACATTTTTCATCCCCCAACCTTGGGGGGTTGGGTCGGGTCCAAGACGAATCACAAATTTCCGTCTGAAATGTTTGCCGAGTGTTTTGGCCCGGCGTCGTCGCCTTAATGGGATTATCGAATTTCAGTTCCGGGCCGTGCCACGTCTCACGTCACTTCTCCCGCGTTATTATTTCAGCAAACAAGCGCGACTGGCTTCTCTCGCGAACAGGTAAATGACAGCTCCAGCGCGCTTTGTACACACGTGCACCAATATATTTGTAGAGTCGAGGATCCTCGTTGGGGAATCACGGTCTTGCAACATTTAAATGTCTACATCTGGGGTCGGGGGGCAACTGGTCAACATCTTGGGGTGGGGGCAACTGGTCAACATTCTGGAGGAAGGACCAGCTGGTCAACATCTTGGAGTGGTGACAACTGGTCAACATTTTGGAAGAAAGACCAGCTGATCAACATTCTGGAGGAAGGACCAACTGGTCAACATCCTGGAGAAAGGACCAACCGGTCAACTTCCTGGAAGAAGAACCAGCTGGTCAACATTCTGGAGGAAGTACCAACTGGTCAACATCTTGGGGTGGGGACAACTGGTTAACATTTTGGAAGAAGGACCAGCTGGTCAACATCCTGGAGGAAGGACCAACTGGTCAATTTCCTGGAAGAAGAACCAGCTGGTCAACATTCTGGAGGTAGGACCAACTGGTCAACTTCCTGGAAGAAGAACCAGCTGGTCAACATTCTGGAGGAAGAACTAACTGGTCAACATCTTGGGGTGGGGACAACTGGTCAACATTTTGGAAGAAGGACCAGCTGGTGAACATCCTGGAGGAAGGACCAACTGGTCAACATCCTGGAGGAAGGACCAACTGGTCAACTTCCTCAAGGAAGGACCAACTGGTCAAAATCCTGGAGGAAGGACTAACTGGTCAGCATCCTAGAGGAAGGACCAGCTGGTCAAAATCCTGGAGGAAGGACCAGCTGGTCTACATCCTAGAGGAAGGACCAACTGGTCACCATCCTGGAGGAAGGACCAACTGGTCTACATCCTGGGATAGAGGCAACTCATCAACGTCTGGGGGGGAGCAAACCCCAGGTCTACCCCAGTATACGTATATAAAAAATAATGCTTTTCCTCACGATCTTCCCCCACCCCCAAATAATACTAAAACCACCTCTCTCTCGAAACTCCAACCCCGATATCTTGATCCAACCTAACGAGAACTCGATGTTTTCGTACCGATGAGCCAAGAAGTACCATTTTCCCCTAGGGGAATATGAAAATCCCGATTTTCGGTTATAACCCAAGAGGCGGTTGAAAGGCGGAAAATGGTTGTCAATCCTGAATTACAAAAGGTAAGGGTCGAGGTGTTAGGGCAGCTTTTGGATTAAATAATTAAGCGGCCCGGGCCATCGATCGTTGCTGAGGAAGGGGATGGGGGTGAATTCGCATTTGGAAGGAGGAAACGCGTCTGATGAGAAAGGAGTCGCCGTTGGTTCGGTCGTGAACGACGACGACGGGGTGACAGCTACCCCCGAGAGAGACCGTGACGTTTTCGCGTCTGAAAAGGGGCGCCTTCCAAGACCAAGAGAGGGGGAGGGGGAGGGGGTTGAGTTTCTCTATATACTTAAAGAGAAAACCCGGTGGCTGACAGCCCAACCCCCGTCGGTGACAGCCCGCTGAGCGTATTAATAATAAATGCAAACGCCTAACATGAAATTTCTCTGCCCTTCGCGCCCTCGTCTCCCTTAAGGCTATACGTGTACACGGATCTCGCGGTGTATAGACCCCGACGGGGATGAAAGTACCCGGACCACCCGGAGAAAACCAAACATTCGAAACCCTCAACTTCCTACGCTTTATCATATTTTATCCCTTCGCCCTTAAACTCACTCTGCCCTTCTTCGGCGTTACGCAAGAATTTTCGAAGAACTGCAATCGACTCTTGGGGCGATGAAGGGGAGGGGATTGCTCGTATTGCGCAATTCTATACAATTGTTATGCTTTGAAATAATTTTAGCATTATTTATCATCTCGAAAGATTACGATCGTTTGTTGTTATTTTTTTTTTTTTTATGGAACACATTTATTATTAATAAATATATAAATAATAAAAAGTATATATATATATATATATTGAGTTAATAAAAATAAATAGATGAATGAATTTTCAAAAATTTGTATATATTTAGAAAAAGAAAAATAAATAACAACAAATTATCGTCATTTTTGGAATTGATCAATTATGCTGAAATTAAAATTTGTTTTTAAAATTATTTATATATTTATTTTTATTAGCCATATTTGTGTAATTATTTTTTATTGTTTGTATATTTATGAATATTATATATATATATATATATATCGATGTATAAGAATAAATATATAAATATTCATAATAGAGGTCAGTTAGAGGTCAGACCATATTCCCTGTATATTTTTGGAGTCCCTAAAATAGAATCTGCAGTCCATTTAATTTTATAATAATTCATATTTATATTCCTATGTAAACTGGCTTTAAAAAATAATGAAAAAAGATACGTCAATAAAAATCGTAAATTCACACAACTCGGTTATCATTGACGTTTCGTTGAATTTCCAAAACATAATATTTATATCGCAATAATTATAAGAATATTGATATAAGAATATTAATAATAAAATTTAATAAAGCTGCTACTTGTGCTCAAAATATTTTAATATATTTTTAAGTAATAAATATATTATTAAAAATTTTTATAAAACTAATTAAATATTTATATGTAATAAATATTTTTAAAAATTGAGAATTTAACATTTAACATTTTTCATACATAACAAATTTTAACAAATACTCCACACTGTTAAAAGTCGTAAACTTAAGAAATTAAAATAAAATAATTCACCATACGCTTTCCATAATATTAATCTTTACCAGTCAAAAAAAATAAATAAAAATAAACCAAACAACCTCAAAATTGAGCGATCATCAAATTAGCACCAATATTTACGGAAACCCAACAAAAAAAGTTCCATTCCAGGACATTGACTACTTTCCATATGAACATTTAAATTAAATACAAATAAACGAATATCGATAATTATTCAGGGTCCAATGCACCGTTGATTATAATCGGTTTAAATCTACCGCGAATAAAACTTAAAAAAAAAAAAAAAAATAACATGACCCATCGACGCCCGAATTAACCAAATGTGGGCAAACGTCGAAATTATCGCCTTCCCTAATTTTCCTCTCACCACTCCGCCCTCCCCCCTCCCTCCTCTTTCTCTCTTTCCCATCATTCATAATTGCAGGATTCACGCGTTCACGTAAAAGTCTCGTGTGTATAATCGAAGAGTTAACACGTCGTTCGAAAGTTTGTTTTACCTTTTTTTTAATTTTTTTATTATTTTATTTTTTTTTTTACATAAATATATCGACGATGAACGAAATTATTGGCACGAGCCCTCGAGATAGCGAGGCACCAGTATTGCGTGCGTATATATATATATATATATATATATATATATATATATATATGTGTGCAGACGTGACGTGTGCCCGGGGGCCAACGTCGATTCAAAATCTCTCATCGATCGATGCGTACAAAGATCGGGAAAGATAAAGAGAGAGAGAGAGAGAGGTAGAGCAGTGGCGTAGTCAACATTTTTCCAGGAGGGATTAAGGGGTAGGGTGGGGTGGGGTGGGGTAGAAAATATATAATAAAAAGTCCGATAAGAAAATGGTTTTTTTTTTAATTATATATATTTTTTTTTATCATAAAGGCTAGTCGAACATTTTTTTTGTTTTGAAAGTATTAAAAGAGTCTATTTAATCGAAAATTTTCAGCTGATTACGAATATCTACGAACTTTCGTCGAAAGCACTACACACACCTAAAAAATCGTGATTTCAGAAGATTTTTACAATTTTTTCATGGAAATTTTGGGTTTTGGGGAAAATAAATGATAGATTCGTACTCAGGGGACAAAGTTACATCGAAATGGAGCAATAAAAAAAATATTAAAAATCCAAAAAATTTTTGGATTTTGGGGGGTAAAAAGTTTGTTCACTAAATCATGGATAATTTCTTTTCCTTTGGGATTTGGTACTCCATTTTGCACTCAATCTCTTCGTTATGACTTTCTCGTCAAAATCGTTTTTTAATCATTAAAATCCAATGATTTTTCGATTTTTGGCAGAATTTCAAAGTCGGACCATCGATTTTTGCTAATTTTTCCATACATACCCCTTTGCCTCTTTTTTTGCCATTTTTCGAGTGGACTTTCCGGGGAAACTGTAAGAGATATCGATACGAATCCAACGCCATTATTTAAGTTAGGCAAAAACCTTTTCCAAACCCACCCATTGAATCTCCATAGGCTCCAAGAAGCTTACCCTACGACCTTTCGAAATTTCGTGATTTTTGAGATTTTGGAAAATTGGCCGGGGGAGGTCGAAATTTTTTTTTTCCGTTTTTAAACTCTTAAAAGGATGTGTTTCATCGGAAATTTTCTGCTGATTACGAAAATGCCCGAGTTTTTGCGGAAAGCGCAAAATTAGAGTGGGAAAATGGAAAAACCCGTTCGAGAATAGTTTTTCGACATTTTTCCCTCGAAATTTTGGGTTTTCGGGGAAATAAATGGTATATTCGTGTTCAGCAGACAAAGTTACATCGAAATGGAGCAATAAAAAAAATATTAAAAATCCAAAATTTTTGTCGATTTTTGGGGAATATACATTTCTTTACTAAATCATTGATAACTTTTGTTCCTTAAGGCGTTGGGCCTCCACCTTGCGCTCAATCTCTTCGGTATGATTCTATCTTCAAAATGCTTTTTTAATAATTAAAATCCGATGATTTTTCGATTTTTGGCAGAATTTCAAAGTCGGACCATCGATTTTTGCAAATTTTTCCATA
>JAPYZI010005462.1:0-10269 GCA_030523105.1 Ophioninae sp. A BG-2022a | reverse complement strand
ATTTGATCCCCTGAACACAAATCTACCATTCATTTCCCCAAAAACCCAAAATTTCTATGAAAAAATCGTAAAAAACACCTTAAAACATGTTTTTCTTTGTCTCGTTCCATGCTTTCGATAAAAATTTTATGATATTCATAATCAGCATAAAATTTCCGATCAAATAAACCCTTTTAAGAGTTCAAAAATGGAAAACAAATGAAAAAAACGCCAGAAAAATGGTCTACAAAAGGTTTTTCGCATTTTCCCAGGCTAATTTTCTATTTTCGGCAAAAACTCGGGCATATTCGTAATCAGCAGAAAGTTTTCGATCAAATAGACCGTTTTAAAAGTTTTAAAACGGAAAAAATTTTTTTTTCGTCCTTCCGGCCCCCTTTTCCAGAATCTCAAAAATCACGATATTTCAAAAGGCCGTAGAGTAAGCTTCTTTTATGCTATGGACTTTCATTTGGTGGGTTTGGAAAAGGTTTTTGCCTAACTTAAATAATGGCGTTGGATTCGTATCGATATCTTTTATAGTTTTCCCAGAAAGTCCACTTGAAAAATCGCAAAAAAAGAGGCAAAGGGGTATGTATGGAAAAATTTGCAAAAATCGATGGTCCACCTTTAAAATTCTGCCAAAAATCGAAAAATCAATGGATTTTAATGATTGAAAAAGCATTTTGAAGAGAAAATCATAACGAAGAGATCAATCACAAAGAGGAGTACCAAATCCCAAAGGAAAAAAAGTTATTGATGATTTAGTGAAGAAATGTATTCTGCCCAAAAATCGAAAAAAATTTTTGATTTTTAATATTTTTTTAATCGGTTTTTTACGATGTAATTTGATCCCCTAAACACGAATCTACCATTAATTTCCCCAAAAGCCCAAAATTTCTAAGAAAAAATCGTAAAAAACCTCTAAAATCACGACTTTTTTTGCTATGTGCAGTGCTTTCGACGAGAATTCATTGATATTCGCAATCAGCTGAAAATTTTCGATTAAATAGACCCTTTTAATAATTTTAAAACAGAAAAAAAGAATGTTCGACTACCCCGGCCACTTTTCCGGGATCTCAAAAATCACGAAATATCAAAAGGCTATAGGGTGAGCTTCTTATATGCTATAGAGATTTAATGGGTGCGCTTGGAAAATGTTTTTGCCTAATAATGGCGTTGGATTCATATTGATATCTCGTATAGTTTTCCCGGAAAGTATATACTACTTATATGTATGTGAGTTATCGGTTGACACACGTACAAATTTGCAAAATCTCATAAACGTAAACTTTTCGTAATCCTGACGTTCGATCGTACGGAATTTCGATAGAGTAATTAGGCCGTGTAACGAAAGAAAAAAGCGGGAGTCCTGACGGGCAATCTACCGCGCTTTCATCGTTATTGGTCCGTTACAAATATGGGACACGGACGAAGGGCCGAATCGAACAGTTGATTCGAAAGTGGGGTTGCGGGGGTGCATTTGTATGCGGCTATTTGCATGGTTTGTCATTTCATCGTGGGAACAAAACGAGAGCGAGGTACGCGTCGATAACGAGACAATTTGGGTGAGTGTGTTGCGAGGCAAATTTTCAATCGCGTTTCGACGATCGCCACGTAGTCCTGCAGAAACCCAATGAAAGTACCAAATGAAACGCATGCGTTGATGGAATTCCGTTTCACCGTGAATGGAGATATTCGAACAAGAGAAATATCAAACAAGCGCGAAAACACTCGCATTTTCGCTTTTTGTTTACATGAACATTTTTGGTTATTACGAATGTAATATAGAAAAATTAAGCTGCAAAATTTAGATAAATTAGTAAATCATATTAGCGAAAGTCAATCACGTTACCTTTTTTTATTTCGTTTTTCGTTTCCTCAAATCGATTATACTTTGACGAATGGAGTTTGTGACAAAATCTGGGTGACACTTTTTTCTTCGTCAACTAAATCGACGAGTTCAGTGAGCTTGGTGATTACTGGGGTGTACAATTATTCCCATTCAATGATCTGGAATCGAGGATTTTTTTTTTATCAGCGGCTCAACGAATCTCTAAGCTCGTGTGGCTCCTCAGGAAATTTTTGAAAACTCTCTTGTCACATGAGGCGGAACCTAGATTCGTTAAAATTGTTCTCAGGTATATTTTTATACAAATAACATTCGCGAATAAACTGCGGAATTTTGTAATAAATGAAAATTTCATTTGTGTCTAAATTTCGAAATTTCCGTATTATTTTCAATGGAATTGTCATATAAATTTGTATTATATATTAATTATTTCACATGAATTTAATTATACAATGATAATTTAATTAAAAATAATAATGATATCATTTTTATTTCATATAAATTTAATTATATCGCAATAATAATTTACAGAATTTTATATATATATATATATATATATATATATATATATATATATACATATAATCACATAACTATTAATTTATCAATATTTTTATTCCACTTTATTTTACATTTAGTATTATCTTATTAAAAAAATTGTAATCGTAATTTTCAATGTTACAAATTTCACGAAAAATTCCAAAGATATCTTACTGTATTTCCAGCGGTTATTTTGAAGACATTTAGCTTTTTACATCGAGTGTGAAACCAACGAGCAACCGAAGTCTCCAAGATTACTGTCTTCATATCTACATCCGCGTGTTCTTTTTTTTCGTGAGCTTTGAAAATGTATGTGCCAATAGACGTAAGGATGTATGGTGGGTTTTCTGATTCTCAAGCCGCGATAAAATACACATGGCACGCAATATAGCGAAAGCTTTTCTCGAATAAAGGGGGGCGTGCGTATGTGACACCCACACGCCCTGCCAATAGAGTGGAATTTACGAGAGGTCCGTTAAATGAATTCCTACATTCGTTGCCATCCACCTCCAAAAGTTACCCTCTTCGTTACCGAAGAACTTCCGCCAGGATCTTGGCGAAGCGAATTAAGACAGTTGCCTGTGAGAAATCGAGACGGCGCGTATATTTGTGTGACCGTATAAACTCGATTCAGTCCCATCGACAACCGCGCCGAAAGTTCGAGTAGTTTACCCCAAAAGTTCAATTAATGATAAAATTTCTCGCCGCGAAACTCGTCAAGGGCGACTGAAGAGGAATGGGGACGTTGGAGGAAAGAGGATGGAGAAACATATGGAGGAGGAGGGTGAGTCCTGGCGTCGATCATCAAAATTGCTTCAACCATCTCGACTTTCGCCACCTTCCGCATGACGAGAATCGCCCCCTTCGTGCGTTATAACCGGAACATCGCGAACGATGTAATACAATTAGTAGAGCATCGCCACTTCTCGGCAAATTGCCTCGTGTATGACGCAAATATTTACCGATCGAGTTACGGCGAAGCATTTTCAATGATTTCTCATCGCAATAACGGGTTTACGGGGGATTCTAATGGTGGATTCTTCCACGCAGGGTTGAAGGACGGAACGTGCCGTGACACTTTTTATAAACAAACGGATATGTTTATTTTTTGTATTTTTGAGTGAAAAATGTTTCGTCGCTCGATCGTCGATCGTTCGGTTTCACTTTGGAGTTGGGCCTCGATCTCTACGAACTCAATCTTTTTCATGAGGGTTTGACGTTTGATCAATGACGCTTGGGTAATGTAGTTATCCCGATATTTTTTTTTATTTTTGCCAGAGATTTAAAATTGTAGCGGTCGAACTTCATCCGAGTTCCATTTCCATCGGAAATCCGAAATTGAGAATGCAAACGAAAAAAAGGAATGTCGAGAGATCGTTAAAAAAAAGTTTTCTTACGGAATCTCATCGATGTGTTTTAGTTCTTTTGGAATTGGATATCTGCTCTGTGATCTCGGTCTCCTTACAAACTTATACTCTTCAAAATACCCGTCGCGGCGATCCACGAAGCTTCGTCGATTTTTCGATTTTCGGCGGAATTTCAATTTTCAACGTAATTAGATTTTCCTCCGGGGGGTTTACGCGGTTCGTTGCCCGCCAATCACGGGGAGACAAACTTTTCCCGCGGTAAGCAACAAATTGATGTTTTCGTTAACTCTCTAGTATCGAGAGGGTTTTCTCTCCCCCTTGTTTTATCGAATATAAACTTGACGTACGTTGAACCAAACGAGCTGTAATTCCAAACTTTCCGTGGCCGTTTTTTTTTTTTTTTTTTTTTTTTCATCGGTAACGTTGCCTGGTCATCAACAATCCTTAGTTAAATCGGTGATGAAGAGAAACGAGGGAAAGCTCGGTTTCCGGACCAAGTTGGCGACTCGCACGTCTCATTGATTCGAGACGAAACTTCGAATTGAGGGAGTCCCTGGGGTATGAGACCGTTGATTCGGCTCCAGCGTTGAGCAGCCGAGGGACATTTTCCCGCCTCTTGATGAGGCCACCAAGGGGGCGTGGCATGACAGTTGGAACGAGGAAAATTAATCTGCAATGAAGCTCGGATCGTGTCTCTGGCAATTTGTCTTCCGGCATCTTCACGCAGTTTCATCGAGTGCACGTACAAACGCGAACATGAAGTTTGGGCGTTCTTCCCTTCAAAGGGACGAACTTAATCTCGTTTGATGAGCATTTTCACGCCAAAAAAAAGGAAATTTGATTAGTGCTGGATCTTGTTTGGAGTTGTGAAGATCCGAGTGTGTATTGATAAAGCACTATCCACCATGGTGTGAATCGACGTAACCAATTGATGACCAAAACTGGACGCCGATTTTGCTTACTTCGAGTAATCAATCAGGCATTGGGAATACTATGAGTATTCGCCTTGGAATAGCAGGAGAATCAGTCTAAATAAGCTCGTAAGTATTAGTTTAGCAACGGCTGCCTCATCTAGCATTAGCTCGCAATTGGATAATCGATGATAATTCCACCAACATTGGTCCGAATATTGGCTTTTAACGTTCGATAAGAAAAAAAAATCAGCAGCTTTTCGACAGTTGGAGGATACCGTAGTTTGAACCATGTCTGCTCTTCGATTTCGTACATTTTCGAGTCACCATGGGGAGTCGAATTCGAATAAAGCTCTCTTCGTTCTCCGAGCTTCGTCAAAGGACACTCGGCCTTGCTCCACGTCCTGGAGGGCAAACGAAACTCGGCCTCCATAAAAAAAAAGCTTCGTTTCCGGTGAATACAACATATTTTTTTTTCCATTCATTATCCTCCAGCGACGTAATTAAGGATCCGCGTAATGAAGAAACAAGAGGGGGTTCGAGGAAGTCGTGAAATCGAGAGACACGGATAGCGACGAGAAATTAATTGGAGCGTTATTTAGAACGAGAGAACAAAGAGTGACCTCGGGCTCGCAAGGATAAAGAAAATGTATGGTGCGTCTTTGTATGTCATCGAAGGAATAACGGGGACCGAAAGTTTCGAAAAACTCGAAAACTCATAATTATTGAAAACTCAGCTCGAACGAGAAGGCTTTTGGAGAAGTTTTTGAAAAAAGATCCAATTAGCATTTTATTCACGTGTTTCGTCGTTTCAATAAATAATCCTGGAAAACCGGGCTGGAAGTAGTATCCTATGAATTAAATCTTAGGGATCAAATCTTGAGTCTCATATTTGATAAATTGATCTTGGAGGATCGAGCTTGTATTTCTATTGTATGAATTGATGCTTGGTAACGAATGAGGAAATTAATGGAAGGTCACACTTGAAATTCTATCGAACAATTTGATCCTGGAGAATGGAGCTTGAAGTTCTATCGTATAAATCGGTCTTGGAGGATCAGGTCCTTGAGTCCATTCGTCGAAATCTTGGAGTACCAAATCTTGGGTACTTTCGTATTAATTGATCGCAGTGGATCGAGCGTGAGGGAGGGATAAGTGTGAAGAGAGGGAAATTGAGGAAGAGAGTTAGATAGATTGATAGATAGGTAGTTGATTTATCCGTGCTTCTAGGACTAAATATCCTTTGACGCATAATCTACGAATACATGTTATCACTTAGGCCATTCGACACGAAGTATAAATCTATGACGAAGGAATGAAATACGATGTTGAAATTAAAAGTCTCGATACATTTTGAAGTGAGAGAGAAGAGATTGATTGATTGATTGATAGGATTTATTATGCCCTAGCGGACTTTCGGGCAAAGCGTGTACATAATAATGATAATAACATTAATGCATACAACGAGTGAACATAAGACAAAAAATAAAATAAAATAAAATAAACCAGAACTTAAACGTAAACAATAATAAAATAATATAATAATAATAATGATAATACTAATAATAAAAACAATGCCAATAATAATAAAAATAAAATTAAAATAATGCCAGTAACAATAACTCAATAACAATAAATCTAGCAAGAATAATTCAAGCACGGAACCTAATACCAAATAAAATTAAATGAAACACCAACCGAAATAATCCCAGTAATAATTAAAAAGAAATAATGATTTTAATGGAGAGAGAGAGAGAAAGAGGGAGAAGGAAAGAGGAAAGGAAAGAGAGAAACTGGGAGAGGAGTAAACGAAGGAGGGCAGGAACTCCAAACCATCGTAAGGTTCAAGGGCTTGAGAACGTAAAGGCTGGTAGAGAACGAGAGACAGAAAAAGGGAGAGAGACAGAGAGAAAAATGATGTTCTTTTTCTTTCCCTCTGCTTCTTGTCTCGACCCCACTCTCTCTTTCTCTCTCTCTCTCTCTGTCTCTTTCTCTTTTGATCTCTCTCTCTCTCTCTCTCTCTTTCCCTCTCTTTCTTTTTCTTTCTCTCTCTTCGTCCAGAGAGAGCCCTCGAGGAGGTTTCGTTCACGCTGTCCGAAGGTCTCAAAGCCAGTTTGTCATGCGCCGCGAGTTTGGACCGACGCGACGCGATTCACCGTACGCCTTCCGGTTCGGGGCCGAGTGTTGTCTTTATGGCTCGTGTTCGCGCTACGCACGCCTCTTACATTATTGCCTCGCAATACACTTATTACGAGGTGCCTTTTCAGCCACGTGACAGATACCCTCATTTCTTCTTATTCTAAGATACTCTTTCACGACCCTTTTCGCCCAATTGGATGGGGACGACGAACGTATATTTTTTCTTCCTCTTTAAACGGACATGCCTCGTTGCATCGGGTGGCTGAAGAAGAGCCAACATCCAAAGATTGTTGGATAAAAATACCCGAGCTGAATTGGTAAGATTTGCAAAAAAATAACCACACAATGCTCACGTTTAAAAAAAATGTTTGTGAGAAAACAGAAGTCGTGTCGAAGAAGAGCTTCCAACCATATTTTATTGATAAGACTGATAATTACTAATTATTTCATTTATCAATATAATTCATTCAATTTTATTGATAAAACAAATAATTTGGTTGATGAATTTATTGATATTATCGACGTTTCATTTGATTGTTAAACTTATGGATAAAAGCAATAAATTTATTGATGACTACAAAATTCATTAATATATTATTCATTCGTTACATTTTTATAAATTCGCAAATCTATTTCTGAAATAAAAATTATTGATCGTTTGTTTATTTTTAATTAAAGGCGATCTTTTATCAACCGCTTTTGTTTAATTTTTATTTAATTTTAATATAATATAAAACTAATGTTTCGTAATATTCCGTTTAATAAAATAAAGATGTTAATAAAATAATTCATCTATCTAAAAAATTATTCAAAAATTGAAGTTCACTTTCGAATAATGTTTCATTAATTCTCAATGATAATTCAGTTGTTTTTCACTCAATTTTCAAGCTAACCGCTTCGAGTTTATCGAACGATCGATTTTGTGTTTGAAACAAATTTTTTGCGTAACATTTTTTTTTTCAAATAACGAAAAATTCTCGTCCTTGTTTTTTCGTCTCGTTTGTAAAAGCTAATGAAGAAATCGAGCGGGCACGTAAATTCGAGGTGGTTTTTAATCGATCGATAGTTCGCCTCGTTTATCAGGAGGCGAAACGTGCCCGGGTTCTTTCGATCCCGGCAAACTCTCATCGAGCCGTCCATTGTTTCTCCGAGTTGGCTCTCGGCTGCACGCATCAAGGGCTAGGGCGCTCTGTTACGTGACATTGCCCTGCGCAGCTATACACTCGTAGCGAGACGAACGAGACGGCGGAGTATCCCGCGTACTTTAAATATTGCCTTTTCAATAGAGACAAAGAAGAACGTTTTGGACTTTTTAATTTTTCTTGCAAATTTTAATTAAGCCTCGGGGGAAGGGGGGGGGTTGGAATTCTTTGAAGAGAAAAAGAGATTTTGGGATAGAGGGAGACGAAGTTGGATCACGATTTGAATTATCGACACAGCCCATAATTTTTCGTTGCATTGTGCGACGGAAAAATAGAGTGACGAAAAAAAGAGAAAAAAAAAAGATAGTGAAGAATATGCGGTTCCGGATATCGCGTATTGCGTTTTACATCGTACGGGGACTCGCTCGATTCATGTTCGCGCGAGAGAGTCATCAGTCCGGGGACGTCGAACCACGCGAATAAAACAACGAAAGTTTATCGCCTGGGGACGAATGCACGGGATTACTTTTTTTTTGTTCGGATCGAGCCGACGTATTTTTGAAATTTTTGATTCCGTAGTTCCAGCTTTGTGGGTTTTTACGTATTACACATATCGATCGAAAATATTTCATAAGTTTGCATTCATAATTATTTCACATGATATGAGTTGTTAATATTTTTTACATTTTATTTTTATTTTTATTTCTTTATAAAGCCATAATTTTTTATTTTATTTATTTTTAGATGCCAAAACTCTGTGCTTTGTATAAAGTTTTGATCAATTTTTAATTTACTTTCAGTTAGTTACGAATTTATTTTCTAAATAAATCAATTTTTCAATAATTTTCTTCAAATCTTTATCAGTGCTCAAATATAAAAATAGTCAATTAACTTTTAATCAATTTTTCAAAGTGATATTCAAACAATTGTATTTAATTGTTGAATAATATTTCATTAATTATGATTTATCTTTGAGTTATTTTTTAATTCTTTTTTAAATCAACCGCTTTCAGTTGATGGACCAGTTTTGTGTATTTTTTTTTCGACGAAAACTTCTTTATCAACCTAAATAAAAATTTTAGGCATAAAAATTAGTAAAAACAAATAAATAAATAAACATTGAAACAAAACGAGGCTCTACGTTGTTTACTCGCTGAATTTATTTATTCAGAAGCTTTTGTTGATTTCTTTATCTGTAATTACTTCTGCAATTAATTTTATAAACGTAATTACGTATTATTAATTATATGAACACAATTGAATATAATTAATTATACGAGCATAATACAAAGGGAAACTACGATTTATTCGAATCGTGTTTAATGATCATTGCAAAAATCTAAAACCCCGTAAATTTTTACAAAAACCAAAAAAAATAATAACAATTGACGAGGGTCACAAATGTCGATCTATTTTATTTGACACAGCGATTTTTCTTCCCTTTTAAAATATCGGAGCGATCGAGAGGAACCGTGCCTCTTCCCGTGGCTTCTCTCGATATTTTTTAAAGCACTTTCTCTTGCCACGAGGGTAGGAATTAGATTTTTTTTTCCTTAAAAAAAAAAACAAATCCGTTCTTTTTTTTAATTTTGTTCACCGGTTTCGCGAAACCTCGAGTATAGGAAAAAAAAATAAAAAAACCGAAGAGAAAAAAAAAAATGAAAAACGTTGAACGCGATGCTTGTGAGTGGAGAATATTTAGCAATGAAGCGGTACGTTTCAGGAGCAAAAGCTAGACATATAATTATAGAGTGCCGGGCGGGGAGGGGGCAGGGGGATAGAAAGGAGATCTCGTGAGAAAATGCCTCGGCTTTATAATGGCAGTGTATCACGGAACCAACCCTCTCCCTTTTTGCCCTTCATTCTCTTTCTCTCTCTCTCTCTCTTTCTTTCGTTCTCTCTCTCTCTCTTTCTTTCGTTCTCTCTCTCTCTCTTTCTTTCGTTCTCTCTCTCTCTCTCTCTCTCTCTAAATTCCCTAGACTTCGTCCCACCTGTAGTTGGCATCTCCGTGCTGCCTTAACCCCCCTTTTCCCCCTCTCAGAAAGCCAAAAAAGGATCAGTATCAAACGAAAAGTACAATCCTCAAAAAAAAAAAAAAAAATGGTTTTTTTTTCCTCGCGACACTCCATTTCTACATCCGGCCGATCATTTTTTCTTGCGAAAGGAACTCATCGACATCCTATGAACGATGAGAGGCGAGAAAGCCGGGGGGGCGAGACGCAAAAGTGCGGAGGAGAACGGGCAGGGGGGGGGGCAAAAAGCAAGGCGGTCGATGAGAGGAATGGGGGCGGAAAAAATTTGGACGAGGCTCTACGAAGGGCACAAAAAAAAAAAAAAAAAAA